>JAUMHM010076132.1:0-13848 GCA_032362435.1 Melikaiella ostensackeni
AGCCCAAAAAAAGCCCAAAATTCTGATGCAAAGAAATTTGGGAATTTCGGTTGTGGAGGTGCTAGCTTGATGGACCTCAGCAAGAAACTACATAACTGAGGTTCGATCAGTGAGTAGTCAAATCCCGATTGGGTCAGCCAGAGCGAAGGTAAGGTCTAAATATACTGTGCACAAGAGAAACTGCCGGAGGGATGGAAGGACAAGTTTGCAAAGTGAGAATAATAAAGCAGAGCATCCTATTAAGGCCAAAGAAAATTCAAGCTTCTTTTTTTCCTTCTTCTTTTAGGTTTTATTAAAGACTTCTCCTCGAACTCAAAGTTAGCTTAGATCTAATTATATCTTCTGTTTGAATTCCCATATAATAATGATTCTAAGTCTTATTTTCTGTACCAGAACTGTCCTGTTTTGTACCAATTGAATGTAAAGTAAAGAACGAAGAACCGATGGGATAAAGTTGACTTCCTTCTAGAATTCTTTGTTTAAATTGGTTAAACTATGAAAACTGATTGGATGATTCAGCACAATAGAACGTGTCTTCATCACTCGGTTGGAATATGTTTACAATATAAATGAATCCTGATATGCTGAACCCTTAATCGTTAACCAATGCAGCGTGTATTGAATGGGGAAAACAAAAATGTTGTGCTATTGTCTTTGGTCAAGAGTGAAATATGGGTACACCTTTTTTCAATGGCACGGATAATAACTTCATCCTTCCCCTTTTAATGCGATTTTTAATTTCAGGCTTATAAAAAGTTTTACATTTTTACTGATTTTCAAGTAGGTTACGTAAAAAAACCAATTATCGGAAACGTACCTATTGTGCAAAGGCGATGATAAATTATGTCTGTTCTCACTACTTTAGCAGGTACACATAACTTTTATGATTCAGAAGCTCAACTGAGTGTCACGTAATGACTTACTAAAAAAGTTAGATATTAAAGTTTTAGGTAAGAAAAAATCAACTGCTCCCTCGATATAAATGGTTCCCCTTCGGTAACTGGTGCCTTTACCCTACTGTTAAAACTATGTAAACATTCTTTTTAACTTTGAATGAGAAATGTTGAACAAAGTTTTTGTTGAGATATATTCAAATCTTACCAAAAAAATTTGCGTCAAAATAAGTGAAACAGGCCACCTAAAAATTCTTTCTCTCGGATTTCTAAGATAGCTACCTTTTTCGATAGAGGTATAAGTACTTTTTTACCCCCTAGAATTTTTCTGCAAAATTTCACTTATTTTGCAAATAAACGCCAATTGAATATTGACGTATTCATTTTTTTATTGACTTATATTTCTTGAACGAATAGAGATAACTGAACCGTTTCTTTTCAATGAAGCTAAAAACTTCATATTTTTCAGATAAATTATGAAAGTTATTGTAAAAGTTTGATTTCTATAAGTTATTCAAAATTTGTTAAAACAATTGCAAATAAAACCGTGTTCTCGGTCTCACGCAACAATGAGATTGGATTCTCTTTATGCGTAAACATCATCGAGTATATTGAAGAAAGAAAAAGTCAGTAACCTCTCATATTAAGAAAATTATTAATGTTTTTCTGATGATGCGCGGCCTCCAACGAGCTCGCAGAATTCGACGCGCTAGCTGCTTAAGCTGGCCTTCTCGAAGAACTCATGAATTTTGATTAAAGAGATCGTAGACACAATATCAGAACCCTTTGCATTTATTATTCAATGAAGAAATATGTCAAACTTGTACAAAGCATTATATAATTTCAAATATTAAATATAACTGTTTCTTCTGAACTAGCAAATATCTTACACAACAATTGTTTTTTTTTCCTTTGGTATGATTGCATGGAATTGACGATTCTTAGGTATAGTTTTACAATTTTGATGCTGCGATTTATACAAGTTTTCGTGAGCCTGATGTTCTTCACTTGTACAAAAATTGAAACTTACATTTTTAAAATAATAAACCGCCCAATCAAACAAGCGTTTGAAAGAAGTTATTTGATTCTGACTATTTTTTTGAAGACTCGCTATTATCGTCGCATTCTTAACACATCCACCAATACCATCGCAAGCCTCTTTTCCGTGAGAAGTGGCAAAAAAATGCAACTTTGCCTCCATACCATATGTCGATTGATGTGAGAGAATGGGGGAAAAATTAAACTTGTTTTTGTATTGAGACCCAGCTTCATCAGAAAAGTAAAAAATTTTCTGAATGGGACAATTCCCGAGCGACCCGGCACGTTTATGTGACATATTACAAACAAAATAATGTTTTAAAAACGACGGTTGTGTTGTAATATCAGAGAACGCAAAATATTCAGCAGTATCAGTCAATTTATACAATGAGAAATTGATCAAGCATCTGAGTGCTAAATTCAGTGACGCTGCCCTTCAGAATTTTTTTTACATTTTCATCAGAGAATGTATTAAATTTGTGTAAAATATAACCCCCCCCCCCAATCCCGTTTTTGACAAATGTGCACGTTTCAAAACCCCCTGAGTATGGAAAACATGTTTTTACGAATGTGTCTGTCTGTCAATCCGCCTGTCTGTCTGTGTGTGCGTGTGTGTCTGTAGATTTTTAGTTTGAGAGCACGATAACTTTCGAAAGAAATGACCCATTGGATTGGCCTTTGGTATATTCTTTCAGTGTCCTAGAATGAAGGTCAAGTTCTTAGCCAGCCATTTTAGACAAAAATTAAAAAAGTTAAAGTATTAAAAAAATTTTTAAGACTACTTCTTTTCAGATTTACAAATTCAATGTACGGATATTCACAGTACTCAGAAAGTTGAACAATTTATCCTTAAGACTTTTTCGCTACAAAAAAAATTGTGAAAGTTACAGCATTTCCAAAATTCAAAAGAAGAAACGAAAATAAGAATTTTAATTCAAACAATGCACGATATGAAAAAAAGTTAAGAGAAGAAAAGCGTTTCTTTTTAAGATCCCTACAAGATTGTCATAACAACTTTTCGAATTTTCTTGAAAAATCGAAAATTCAAATTTTGAGCTAAATAACGCGGAATACGAGAGAAAGTTGAGATATAAAAATTGTTGCTTTTACGAATACCTGTAAACTTGCCTCTAAATATTTTCTGATAGGAGGCATAGTTTGTATTTTAAGTATAGATAATAGTATTGGAATATTTTTATTTCGATTTTTGAGCCGAACGATGCGAGATAAGAAAAAAATAGTAAAAAAAAAAGAATTTGTGCTTTTAAAAGGTCAAATGAAATTGCTGTTAAACATTTTTTTATAGGACCAATCGTAAATCAAGATCATTTTTTCAATTGTCTTTTTAACTATTCAGTTGTATATATTATACGGTGAGCGCAGAAAATCGAGCGTAAAGCGAGAATATTATGATGAAACAAATGAATAAATTTCTACTTGAAGAACATATAACACCGAGCGCGAACCACGCGATAAGAATGTGCCCGCGAAGCGGGCATATTTTTTTCTGACGGAGCTGGGTCTCAATACAAAAACAAGATTAATTTTTCCTCCATTCTCTCACGTCAATTTACGTAACTTCTCTCAAACGCTTATTTGATTGGGCGGGTTATTATTTTAAAAATGTAAGTTTCGATTTTTGTACAATTAAAGAACATCAGGCTCACGAAAAGCTGTATCAATCGCAGCATCAAAATTGTAAAACTACGCCCAAGACTCGTCAACTCCATGCATTTATATCGAAGGAAGAAAAACAATTGTTGTGTAAGATATTTTCTAGTTCAGAAGAAACAGCAATATTTAATATTTGAATAATAAATTACTGACGTTTTCTTTCTTCAATGTACTCGGTGACGATTTACGCATGAAGAGAATCCAGTCTCATTGTTGTGTCAGATCGAGAACACGGTTTTATTTGCAATTGTTTAAACAAATTTTTCATAACTTAGAAAGAGTTTTTAGGTGGCCCGTTTCATTTATTTTGACCCATTTATGATGAAGAAAAACTGGGCCGAGTAAAAAGTTATCACTACAATCAGCACAGTTTGCGAAACCAAATTTAACGAGTTAATACTAATGAAATCATTAAAATTTTGCCGCAAGTTTTCGTGATGATTCTTCTTATATGGTAGAAGCATCCGATAGAAAATTCTTTCCGAAGCTATCTAATTGTTTCCATTTTTTTGCGAACCTTTCCGAGATCTGCATCCGATTCTTTTCGTAAAATTCTGATAAAAAATTAATATAACATTTTGAGCAAGTATGCTGTTCATTCAATTTACAATTAATTTACAATGTATTTACACTAACTTGAATTTTCCGGTCATCAGTGATGAGTCAAAATTCTTGATAGAAATGGAAAGTGTCAGATACAAATCTCGAAACGAATCTCAAAGCAAATCGTCCACAGGCCTATCCGGAATTTCCTTTCCGAAATTTTTACCAGTGCTTAAATGCTATTTTTAATTACTATCATTTTTCTAAATTCAATATTTTTTGAAACTTATATTTCTCGCTATTAATTAGAATAATTTTGCTTTAGAATCTATATTGATTGTAGTGATAACTTTTCACTTAAGTGAAAGATTTAGTATTATTATTTTTTTTTAAACATTTTTATTACAAATTAGTCGTAAAGTATTTGAAATAATGAATCCGCGTATCAAAAAGGGGCCTGACTAACATTTTGAAGAATTCACCCAAATAATGAATAGGCTTGAATACAGTTTTTATAGTAAGAATTGAAATAAAATCAATTTATAATAATGCATGGACTCGTAACTACAAACTTTAAAAATGTTATCCTCTATAGTAGATGCGTTCACAATCTCTTAGCAAGATCATTTCTGCAATTCATGGAAAGTCGCCATTTTCTTGATATATTACGTTGCGATCTTAATTTTCGATTTCATGCCGAGATTATCTCAGCGCATTTACCCTAAACACTTTTTAGGGGAGCGGCGGGTAGTGCGGTGCACATAACGTATATGGATTGAAAACAAGAAATATATGAGAGAATTTTATTTAAAGATGATTTCTCATAGGAAGAATCTGATTTTACAATTGTTTAAACAATTTTTGTAACAATACGTTTGAGTCTGTTAGTTGCTGAAAAAGTGAATACGGCATTCTATTCTACGGAAGAAACTACATCAAGTCCATTCGTTATGTATTATAAACAAATGCTGAAGAGAGTGTCGTACTATGCAGTTTTTTTATACTACAAAATAAATTGTGTGGACACAAAAATTGTCCAGCGCATGGACTCTACGTAACTTTTTCCGTAGAATTGAATGGCGTATTCACTTTTTGCATAATATACAGATTTAAACTATTTTTGTTTAAGCAATTGAAAAATCAGATTCTCTTCTATCACAAATCATCTTTTAATAAAATGCTCTCATCCCAACATTAACTTCTTTGTTATGTCTATTGGTCTGCCCATGGGCCTTAGTAGTTTGAAAAGTTGTTTATAATAATTAAGTAAAATGTTGAATAAAGTTTATGTGTTATTCTAATCTATTTTTTATAATTCTAAACAACGAGTTTATCTAAGTAATTTGTTCAGAGATAAAAAATCATATTCCTGAAATGGATAATTTTCCCGCTGTACTCGTTCATATATTATTGAACCTAAAGAGAAATTATAAAATCGGCTTCAATAGTTTTCTTAGAAATTTAATGTAGAACATTAAAAAAACTTTCAAATCCATTAAGAATCACAGGCTATGGACTATTTTTAATAGTAAATATCAGATCCGTCCAACTGTTCGCGGCGTGAAGACAGTAGCGATAGGTCGCGCGGTCTCAGCCGCGGCGGAGCATCGGAAGATTCATCGTTCAATTACTCGAGAACAAAGTAAAACGCCGTCCTGGAGTTGAACTATTTTATAGGAAATGATCTCAGCTTTTCAACTAGACTATTTAAAAAGAAATCAAATCGGTCAAAATTCGATAAAGTCAAATTCATTTATAATTTTCGAGACTGAAGACCAAATTTGGACTTTTTTCAAAAATAGTTATAACTAGTTGAAAGATTATAAAAAAGTCTGTCAAAAACACATAAGTGAAATTTATGTTATACGTAAAAGAAAGAAAAGTTGTATACGTTTGAAGAAGAGGCTTTTCATCACAAATCCGAAAATTGTGTGTACGAGTTGCCATTCAACAGGACTCCAATCAGCCAAAGTTTTAGTCTGATCGAACGACTTTCATTTTTAAGGTGAATACACTTGGGATATTCTGCCCTATATTCATAACGTCAATTTTCGACATTTTGTCTGAAGGAAAGTTCTTTTACATCGAATTTGTTTTGTTGATATAGCAACTTGCTTTATGTAAGTAAACTTTTTTTGTATAGAAATTGACTATTTATCATTGAAAATTTGGTTGAGCTTCTACAAATGGAGCAGTCTCAGTTACGGGTGCACTTGCCTTATATCAACTCGAGATTAAACATCATAATAGCTAATTTACGAATTTCTCCAATACTATTCAGTTGAGGTTGCTATCACCTAAGTGACATTATAAGGTGTTACTAATTGTAAATCAAATTTAAAAATCAGACCTAGGGCAATCACCGACTCTTTTTTAAGTTTACTTCTCAGATTCAAGCCGCAAACATAATATTTAGATACATTAAAGAATATTCTATTTTAATTTTACAAGTCGGGTTACACACACGTTAAAAAAATTGGACATGAAAAAGATAATACTCGAAGGGAGACCTTGGAGTATCAGTTGAAGTCTTTTTGAAGCTGGAGAACACAAAATAGAATCTTGAAAATTTGAAATAAAGTAAGCTTGAGTACAGCTATTCTTTGTGTAAGACTTTTGAAAATTTTGTTTATTTAGATAAGGCAAGTTTCCGATAGTCTAGAATATGGCTTTCCATACACTAGTGTGTTCAAAATTGTTTCCTATTCAAATCTATACCGATATTCATGAAGCTAAGGTGCTTCATATATTTATAAATTTTCAGATGGGAATGACGATGGATACATCTAAGGTGTTCACTGTCAGGAACGTAAATCTGTAGATGCTGACACGCTTTCTGACAATATCCTTACTAAATCTATCAAGATGAAGTCTTATAAATCCCGTGGGCTTGGAAAAGTTTCTTTAGCACATGGACTACTCACAACTTCTTGCACAGAAAGGGAATTTTTATTTATTATAGTTTTCTGTAAGGCTAAAGGTACATCGATGCGGATTATTTACTTTCACAAAAATTTATATTACCTATCGATTCAACATAAATTAAGAGTAAATTTACTCTTGAAACATGTTCAGTATTCAACTCCTTTTGGCAATCACCCATATTTATGTGGATGATTGACGAAAAGTTTATCATTTTAGACACTGAGATTTTTGAAAGAAAAAATGTTCCAAACCGGACAAATATTTGTTTTTCTAATTGAGTCTATCCTTAGAAAGTATGAAAATATAAAACTGAGATCAAGGATGGTATTTGTGATGGGTATGCATTTTGAACCGAAATAGCTCCTACCTGAGGTGGCGTTATGCGAGATTCCGCCATGTTTAACAATAATTTCAAACAATTTTTTCAAATATATACAGATCAGGTGACAATATTTAAAAATATGGAAAAAATACCTATTATCACGATTCATTTAATTTTGACCTCAGCGCTACAGTGGTCCAAACCATGAATTTACTGTTGAAAATCGGCTAGAGCTTACAATTCTCAACCGATTGTCAAGTTTTTTTCTTAGAGATACTCAGAATTACATTTAAAAGAACGTCTATAAAATATTTTTCTAAAGTTACCTCTCTGTTACTTTCTTTATAAACAAATATTCTGGAAGAAAGAGACTTTTCGAGAATATTATTTTTTATCGCAGAGGAAAAAACTAGAATAAAGTTGCTGTGAATCAGAATCAATGCAGGTACACTTGAGACATAAATAATTAGTTCATAAGTGAATATAATTGTTATAAACAAATTACACAAACAAATACATGAATTAGAAGCTCAACTCAAATAATAATTGTAAAAAATAATTACCAAATATCAACAATTGTTCTTGGTATCAACATTTGAATACACAAATAGCAAACTTTTGCACCTTTTCCATAGGTGTATATTGTTTCTCTCATCAAACGAGTGTCAAATGTGTTTTAAATTGATTAAAAATCACAAATATTCACAATTATTGAATGTTCTTTAATTGCTTATAATAAAAAGTATGAACAAATTATTGAATAAATATTTATTTTTGCATTTTCTGCATAAACACTATTTTTCACATAATACAAATTAAAAATATCTTCTAAAGTGTTAGATGATCACAGAACATTGCAAAAGTTAAATTCTTCTAATTGTCGATAACATCGATCATAAACAAATTCCAAAACTATCCACTTTCACGCAGAAAAAATGTATTGCTTGTACTATGTCATGTTCCGCACAACTGAATAGTAATTGTCCATTACGAAAATATGTCGTTGACTACTAATTTTTATTGTTGCTAATAAATTATTGAATAAGTTACCGAGATTCGCGAAAGCTATGTCTCATTAAAAATACTTTTCTCTTTTTTTACAACGACGGAACAATGAAAGCTGCACACTACTAGCGCAATAATTAAAACGATTTTCATTACACATAAGACATACATTTGCTATGAAATATTCATTCTCTTTCAGGACGGAGTACTTACATTTCTATCTTAAATGGTTTTACTTCTTTCAGTTACACGACTGTCCTACGATTTAGCTTCCCCTTTCCTTCTCTTATGCATGCATGCTTTCTAAAGCACGTGTATTTTTTTGTCGATCACGCGAGTTGAACTTGAAACTTGTAAGTGAAACAATAAAAGAAGGAGAGTGAAAGCTAAATCGTAGAGCAGTCGTGCAATGTATGTATGTTTTATGTGTAATGAGTGTTGTTTTAATTAGTGCGTTAGTAGTATGAAGTGTCCATTGTTCCGTCGTTGCTGAAGTTTGAATTCTGACGCGTGTGGTTTCTACGCACATTTCTTTTTTATAAATTCACAAAATTTTGACAAATGTGTATCAAAACATTCCTGTTTCGGCTACACCGGCTAAAAGTACATCTAGTAACACTTACGCACGGCGTACGTTTCGTGTTTATACGTACTGCGTAGTGAGAGTCTGAGAAATAATGGAGGGTCAAGTATTTCATTTGGACCGTCCTGCTTCACTGGGAGCGCCACCGTTTTGCCAGTTCACACCGGGCGAACAGAAGTTGCACTTCAAAATACTACGGTAGGTGCTGAGAATATGACTTATAATAGGTTTAATGTTATATATCTTATGCATATCTATATTTCCATCTTCTGGTTTCGCCTCAACTATCATTCGCAGCCACTTATTTTGAATTCTATACTCAGACTGGCTCGATTCCCGTGGGCGCGTTAGACCACTTATACTGATAGTAGCGCATCTACAAGGGAGTCGCGAACTAAAATGTAGTTATGCGCTGATGCACCTATGTGTTTATATTATTTGAATGTGTTGTATCAATTAAAATTGCAGAAATTTCAAAATTATACACATCTAAAACGAAAAAATGTGCAATCACTGTTTCCTGCAACATTCTTCGGGAAAAATGTGTACAATTCTGCATTAATTCTTCAAAGAATGAAGAAATCCATAACACATGAAATGTAATTTCCTTATGACATTTTATTCATAGTACAATAGAAAAAAATGTAATCAGTGACTTCATTCGTACAATCCTGGCCCAACACAAACGTTTCTGTTTACTTTGAATCTGTTCAATTTAATTCATTTACTTAATTTTACTGATTTCACTAGTCAACTTGATGATCAGGGCCGGCAGAACACGCTAAATCTGAGTGGGTAGTGAGGTAGAAAAGCCTCCCTCCCCCCCACCCTCTACTACTGTTCGAGAATTTTTCGAGTGGGTAGTACTACCCATACTACCGTAAGCTTCCGCAGGCTCTCTTAAAGATTGTTGACGATGACATAATCTCACGAAACATTTGAAAACATTAAAATGGCGAGTGCGAAAATATATGAACAAAATTTCATTCCCACTTCTGACTCTTCAGTAAAGCCATCTAACAGGGGGTGGATAACAAAAAAATAATAAGTGGTCAAGCGCACTCATGGGAGTCGACCCAGTCTGTCTATACTTTTCTCTTGCACGTATCTAGTGAACTTATAATACTAAAGAATCATTTGTCTTTTGAGAATGTAATATCCATCTAGCGGCAAATACCGAACTAAAGGATTTTAATTTGTTTCATAATAAAGACACATAATAACAAATAAAGCACAGGCTCGCCAAAATTGAAGACTAACCTGATTCGTATGAAACTTGGTACAGTGGGGTTTCCGAGGTCGCGGATTTAAGAGTTGATGTCAAAATTCAAGAATTAAAAGTAGCAGATCCAATGTAGTAGTCACAGTTCCAAAATTTTTACATATTTGCATGAAAGTTGACAATTTTTCTAATTGGAGTGTTACTATTCAGTTGTCTGGAATATTGTTCAGTAGAAACAATTTTTTTTTCTATTTTAAAGTGACAAATTTTAGAATATGTTTTTACTTTTTATTATCAACAATAAAAAACTCAATATTCGAAAATTTTTGTGGTCATTAATCGACGTTAATCGTATTTCATACTGGTTTGACACGAAAAATAATATATACCTATGGAAAAAGTGCAAGAGTTTACTATTTGTTTATTGAAATGTTGATAACAATAGCAATTGTTAATATTTGGTAATTATTTGAGACAAGTATTATTTCTATAATGGACTTAAGCACTTTTACTAAACAAACAACTTTTTTTCTACCACTGAACTCCTCATCAATGTATTTTTCTATATTATTTGTTTATAACGATCAGCTTCAATCTTAAACTTATTACACTGTCCTACAAAAGTTACCCTTTTTCTGTCTCAGGATTGTTCCTGGTTACTTTTGATAGATTTTTGGATGCTGATTCCGAATTTGATGACAAATTCGCTCCATCACGTCAATTTTTGAGAATAACGGGGTTAAAGGGTCGAGAAGACGTGTGTTTGGCCATATTTGAGTGTCTGTTAAAATTGAAAGTTTTTTTATCCTTTAACCATGTATTTCTCAAACGCTTGACGTGATGAAGAATCTTTGTTTCCAGATTCGGAATCAGTGTCCAAAAATCTGTCAAAAATGACCAGAAACATTCCGAAGATAAAGTTGTGTAGGACAGTGCTATTTATGTTCCATGAATGTACCTGCATTGATTCTGATGCACAGCAACTTAATTCAAATCTTTTAATCGGCAATGAAAATTAAAGTCTTAAAAAGTCTTATTTTTCCGGATTATTTATTAATCAGACAAATAACCGAAGGATAGGTTCAAAAAAATAGTTTATAGACGTTATTCTTTATACTCGTATGATGCTTTGCATTCCTAAAAAAACATCGAAATCGGTTAAGAATCGTAAACTCTAGCCGATTTTGAACAGCAAATCCCTGATTTGTATCACTGTGGCAGCGTTTCAAAGTACCTTCTTATTTTTTAGTATGATAAAGTAATAAGGAGCGTTTAACGCCATATTATGAAAAATATTATGTGAAAATTGTGATCAGTACTTACTAATACTTGAAATCAACGTTGATAAGTTGATTTTTAACTATTAAACTTGTGATGTTATTCCCCTTTTGTCAAAGAAGAAATAATATACCTTCGGCACCGCAGCCTCAAACTAAATTTATTGCAACAAATTATTGCGGACGCCAGACCTTTCTTGGCTCAGAAATAACAAAACATCGACAATCTAAGCGAACTCTCAAAATGAATCAAAATAAGAATTTTAATTCTCAAACTCTAAACTTAGCTTGAAAAAACAAACGACACTTTTTAGGTTACGATGTAAAGAAATCAGAACTTCCATAATATCTTCCCGCTAGTTGATCAAAGTTCAAACTAAATAACAATCTCTGTGAGAAAATTCTACATTACCATCTTTATTTTATTCCGATTTTTAGCACAAAAATAATCTTTGCAAACAAGAAAACAGCTTACCATATGTCTTCGTATAACTATTCTGAGTTCTCTCGAAAAAACAAAATTGAAGTTTTTCTTAGATACTAAACATTTTTGCAAATAAAAAAATTGAATGAAAGCAAATTTACAAATTGAAGATATCTTAGATTTACCTAAATTAATTTTTTTCTCGATACTCCACGTGCTCAACAATTTTGGGTTATGGTCGAGGCGACTGAATGATTTCACAAAAGTAAGTGGGGGATTCAACGACAATTCAAGAAAATAAGGGGTATATCACTTAATTTGGGTTACGAAAATTTCAGGTTACAAGAAAATATTGAGGGTTCAACTTTGTAGCGCGACAAGAAGGAGGGCAATACACGTGTTGAAATTGAAGTGACAATAATTTAAATGAAAATTCATAAAGGCAGTTCACAATAAAGAATTTCAAATAATCACGTTATATATAATAGTGTCTAGTCGTAGGGAACCTTGCAACCTCGTGTGGATTTATTTTAAAATAGAAATTTGGCTTTTTTGGCTATCACATATTTTTTCAGCTTTCTAGGCAAAATTGAATTTGAGGACTTTCTTGGTTAACGAAAATTACTTCACTCTTTTGAGGGACAAATTATTAAAATGACCAGAGGTTTCGCATGAAATCAAAAAAGGTCGAAAGATACCGGGCTGATTCATCGGACATATAACTTGGACAAAGGTTCGTCCTCCTCAGGAAATAATCCTCCGATGGCTCGACGTTGGTCCTCCGGGAAGTAGAACAAGGCTATGTCCACGTTTACCTAAACTTTTAACATGCGGTTATATAACGTTACTTGACGCTTTAGCGTCCGCAGCGAAAAGGGAGCGAATCGCGATCAGAGATTCGGTTCATGAAGTCGGAATTCTCCTCGAACTTAATGCGCGGTTCTGATTGGTCGAAATTTTGGTCATTTCCAGTAGGATGGGCGAGGAAGGCTCGACTATGATTGGAGGACAGATTTTGGGAGCGCTACCATTGCCGTAGAGTTAAAATTCAAATACATTAATTCTATGCGCGCCTTTAGAAATTTAAATAAAAATCGTAGTCCTCACTCTCCGTATAAGATTTGTACCCAACATAGATTAGGAAGTTCATCGGTAATCATTGACAAGAATGTTGCTGTAGTAACAATGAGGTTAAAAACGTAGCACGGGCTTGGAGTATAGAACTACTTCACGTACCGCAGGTACCGCCAAAAAAATCTTCTCGTATCTAGGATCGCTATAGAGTTCTACGCCAGATAGAGAAGTCTGTAGAACCTCGTGGCATATTTTCAATTTTAAATTTGCAGTTTGGGACAGCTGCGTTGCCAGACATTTTAGGTACTTTTTTATTTATAAACTATAAATAAGGTTATTTAAAATTTCGAAATTGTACTAATTGTGCTTTGATTTTCGTACTCTACTCAGATATTTCTAGAAAAAGCTTATTAATCGAAGAAAACGTAGAAAATGGCTGGGATATCATCTATTTCGGCGATTTCAAACTCTTCTAATTGCGATGAAAAAAATTTCGTCTAGTACAGTTTCGATATGGGTTTTTACGCCTTTTCGACTAGCCATCTGCATTTTTTCATAAAATTTATATTTGACCTCCAAAAATTAAGGTCAAATAGTATATTTTTCAACATGTGGGACACGATACTTTTTCTGTAATTTGTGTAAAAAGTGCTAGTTTTTCTTTATCTGTTTTTTGTTTAAAAAGGAGGAGATTTATTGTCGATTGACGCGACAATAACAATGGCAATTGTCAAAACCATGGCAATAGTATGGCCGTAACATTAAGTTGGTAGCAATGTTTGGTCAAGAACGTTAGGAGTGGTGGAATTAGATACAACGCAATAGTTGTGAGTTCACCTTCACTTCAGGGTTCGTTCAGTAGTTCGCA
>JAUMHM010076161.1:0-13847 GCA_032362435.1 Melikaiella ostensackeni
GAATCAGGACATCATCAAATACCAACTAACGCAATCTATCCAAGTTCAGATTCCTAGGTCTTTATCAGATAGTACTACCCCTTATCTCTCTTTACGTTATTCTTTTTAAGAAACGAGTGATTGCACAATTACGCCTGTAATAGATGCTTTACATTGTCGTGCAATAAAAACGTATCCAAATTCGACCCAGGCCAACTCTGTACAATTTGTAACAAACAAGGATTGGAGAATGTAGAATATATTTTACTCTCGTGTCCCATACAAACTTCTTCACGATTCCATTACTTACTTAGAAATGAACTCACTAATGTGGAAGCGTTACTAGCAAATTCTGATAAGTACATGAAAACATTTTTTTTTGTATATTGCTAATTGCTGTGAACTGCATTGCTTCTGCCTAAATGAATGAATGAATTGAGTGTTCTGAGGGATTTGATATAAAGCTAAGCTACAATTTAATATTTTTGTAACACAGCTATCTCCCTTGCTATAAGGTAATTGTATACTTTTACAAGCAATAAATTACTTACTTACTTACATTGTACCGGATCCATCTGAAATAGATGGAAAAGATGCATTTGTTCTTATTTTTAAACATTTATTCGTCATCTTTCGAATTTATTGGCATGTACTTCATTTGATTTTCCTTGTATATTAATTTTCAAGGTTCTCCTTACCCAATACGTCTAATACTTCGTGAGGGGCTGTGTAATGATTTCCAAGCTTCTTTAGTTCTTCTCCTCCAAATAAAAATACATTATTTTCAATTTTTACTTTTGAAGAGTTTGTTTTCTTATCATGGTATACTCTAGATTTTTATCCCGCTATTATGAGATCTTGTCTTGCTTGTGCTCTCATTTCGTTAAGTTGTGTTACAAAATTTATGAAGTAATCGTCATATGTTTGCAGTTTTTCATGTTGTGATGGGGGTTCACTGGAGATTTCTCCAGTTAATTTACCAAAACCTTATTCATGAGGGGGTGCATTCTGTGCCTCCTTATGTTATATGAGAACATTGCTAATCCCAGCCCATCGTCCCACTCTGAATTTTTAGAAACAAACTGTTTGAGGTATTCTCCTAGAACGAGATGTGAACGCTCGAGTGATCCATTTGATTGTGGATGAAAAACTGTTGTCCGGAAATGTCTGATTCAAAAACGTTTTGCTAGCCTTTCTGATAGATTGCTTGAAAAATCTCTTCCTTGATCTAGGGAGTATTTTGTAAAATTGTCTTGTATTGTAAGAATATATAAATTCCCTCATTTTGTTGAAAGTAATGGACCAGCAATGTCCATTGATATATTTTCGAAAGCTGTGGTTAGTGTATCCGTGATAACCATAGAGTCTTTTATTCAAATCCAAACTAATTTCTTAAGTTGACATTGCAAACAATTTTCAATGTATCTTTGGATATCTAGCTTCATATTTTCCGAATAAAATTTTTGACGAATACAATTATACGTCATTGTGACGCCTTTCTGTCCTCCTAGTGCTGAGCTTTCTTTATCAACTGTGATCTTTGTTCCTTTGTGGGATACTGTGTTATCCCATTACAAAATATAATCTTTGTATTTGATTCAGAAGAAACTATATCAAATGTTAACTTAATTTCTTCCCACGGTATATGATTGATATGTGAAGTCTTTGCAAAACTTATTGACCATAGATTCAAGTTTTGAGCTAATGCATGTAATGAAAAAATTGATAATTGAATGTTATCCAAAGTGTCTCATAAATTTTCCTCCGTATCTTCTTCGTTCGGGAGGGACAAATGATGATAATTTCACTTTTTAATATCCCTTGCTATTCCTTTTTGTAAATTGTTCAAGTTGGACAGAAATTCACATTTCACCAATGCTCTGGATCCATTGTCGCGGGGCGTGCCATCCGTGGCAACAAAATTAACATAATTATCTTTTCGCATAGTAAGTGCGTCACGACATTCAATTACATTTATTCCTGTCAAAATTTTTTTTGTAGGTTGCGCACATTAAGGGAGAGTTTTTGGGGGTGGGGTATTATCTTCATCTTCAATATCTCGCGAATGACCTTCATTATCCATTTGAAATGCTCCTTTTATATCAAAATCGTCTGTAGCTTGTTCATATAATTCATGTTCAGAATTCTCATTATTAGAAGAGGCTTCGTGATTTTCTTCATTCACATTTTCTACAATTTCTTCTTCTGATCTGGAGAAACAATTTTTTGTGTTTTCATTTTCTTGTATAAACTTTGTTTATTTAGCAGCGTTAGACTTACTTGAACCTTTCTTTTTTCTATTTTTCGCTTGAGTTTGTTTAGAAAAATCTAAGTATGCAGGATTAGCGTCAGAATCTAATTCAGTTTCCGATATATTTTTTTCTTCCTTTTTTTGTTTTCGCTGTTTGTTCATCTGTTTCTCTTCTGGGCCTACCTCTCTTTCTTTTCAGTTGAGAGGAAAAATTATTTGAATTTATTAGTAAGGTTTTTCTTGGTCTACCTCGCGGTCTTTTGCTACCAAGTTTAGGGGGTGGGGATTCTACGGGTTTTCGATATTCGTTCAGTTTAGGTGAGTCTCCTTATTGTCTTTTTTTCTGTCCCCTGGCCACCAGGGTTTTTCATGATGATTGTTCATACTTCTCTCCTAGTGCCGGGCTTAAAAGTAGAATTATCATAGAAAGAAGCATTGAAGCTGCAAGATTAAAGTAATTAGGGTATTTGAATATATCTCTTTTGATTTGGTTGATTGAATCTTCATTTAGTAAATCATGAAATGTTTCTGAAATTTCGAAATTAATGTCTAATTTTGAGTCATTGAACATTTCGCTAGAATCGAAATCAAAGTCCTCGGTTAGCGTTCTGTTGGTTTAAGCACATTTTTCATTTATTTCAACATTTGTTTCTTGAGAAGTCATGAAGGTGTCAGTTTCTTGTGCTTTAGAGTAATTTTCTTCATTAGGAACAGGATTTCTTGAGAAGGCGTCCGCGTTGACATTTATTTTTTCTACTTTATAAATAACATCATATTCGCATTCTGCGAGTTTCAATCTCCAGCGTGAGACTCGCGAGCAAGGGTCTTTGGAATTTTGGAACAAAACCAATAGTTTGTGGTCAGTCACGAGGGTGAATTTTCTTCCATGTAGATAGTGGCGAAGTTGGGTTACACAAAGAAACTATTGCGAGCCCTTCTTTTTCATAGGTGTAGTATTTGTTTAGTGTCACTTAGCTTACGCGAAAAGTATGTTATTGGTTTATCCCTTGCTATTTTGCCTTGCTATGACATACCTCCTACTGCAAGTCCTGATGTATCTGCTGTGACTGAAAAAGGTTGCGAAAAGTCTAGTCGCTTTTGAAGTTGTTCTTCACGTAATTTTGTTTTCCAAGTATCAAATGCTGTTTGCTGTTTTTTCAGTTCATTCAAAGGGTGCGTCCTTTTTTAGAAGTTGATGTAGGGGTTGAACAATTTTGGCGAATCCGTTTATAAATTTGCGGTAGTATCCTGCTAGTCCTAGGAATTGTTTGATATTTTTGTGTGTTTTTGGGACTGGAAATTTTTTGACAGCTCTTACTTCTCTTGGATCGTGGCAGACTCCAACTTTATCAATTATGTGTCCCAAGTAACTTACCTCAGGTCGGAAAATTTCGTATTTGTCGGGTTGCAGTGATAAATTTTGTTCCTAAGACGTTTTTCTTGGTTAATAAATCTTTTTTCATCTTCTTATAGGCTATCAACATATTTAAGAATATCGTCGCGATATATAAGAAGTTGGGTTCCAATCAATCCTGTTAAAGTTAAATCCATTAACCTTTGGAAACTTGCTGGGGCTGATTTCAATCCAAAAGGCATTAGGTCAAACCCATTATGACCGTCTGTTGTAGAAAACGCGGTTTTATGGGAGTCTTTAGTGTCCATTTTTATTTGGTAGAATCCGGTGGCTAAGTCGAATACCGAAAAATATCTTGCAGATCCTAGTGAATCGAGTATGTCACTGATTTTAGGCAGTGGATAAGAATCTCTGGTAGTTTTGTCATTTAATTTTCAAAGGTCAAAAACCATTCTCTATCTTATTTAATACTGTAAGTCTGGTTTTTTAGAAAGTATCCAGATGGTTGTGTTACATGGTACTTGTGTGGGTTTTATTATACCGTTTTCTGATAATTTGTCTATCTGTTTCGTGATTTCTTTCTTGTAAACGGGAGGAAAACGATACTGTTGTGAAAAGAAATTTAAAGTCGGTCTGCGTGTTTGATTGTCGATCTTTCCATGCGTTCGTATTCGTCTTGATTTGGATGGTCTGAACGCAGAAGTTTTTTGATACATTCTGCTCTATCTCCACCCGTAATATTGTAAAAATTCACATGGCTTGTGAAAAAAGTCATTATGTTTTTAGGAAATTATTCATTATTTTATTAGATATATCATCGTCTCTTAGTCCTTTAGAGTCACCGAATTCCTTGTTTTTATTAAAGTTTGATTCTTCAAGTTCCTTTAGTTTATTCGTTGGGATGGATATTGTCACTGGTATTTCGTTGGTATTTGCAAACTTTAAATATGCTTTTTCTTCATAATTTCTGACCATTGCATTTCCTGCATAGATTCCGTCTCCTACGTACAATCGTAGAGCATATCCTTTATTCGTGTTGGTGTTTCCAACATGAACAAAAGATGTTGTAACTGTTCGATCTGGGATGGTTAGTATTTAGTTTAATTCAGAAGGGTTATAATTATTCTTTATTTCCAGGCATTTTGAAGTGTAATTTATGTTTACTTTATTTTCGCGAAAAAATTCAGATCCGAGTACTTTATCTTCGTCAATCAGAACTTCATTAGGGATAATGTTAAGTATTGTTGGATATCCTGAAATATAAAATTGTAATTGTGCCAATTTCTAGAGCGGTAAATTGTTAATTCCTGTAAGTTTCAGCACGATTTTTTCATCTATTGGTATCTTGAGTTCTTATGCTTTAAATCTGATTAAGTTTTGACCTGCATGGGTATCAATTATCATACATACCGGCTTTTTGAAGCCCTTGGCCGATATTATGCTCGACAGGATTTCACTGAGATTGGATAAATCAATTTTGATAGTTGTTTGATGGCTGGAGATGGATGCTTCTTGTTTTTGGTTTAGGCTTCTCTCAGTGCATCCAGGCTGGGGAGACCACTGAAGTCTCCTTGGTTCTGTGGTTCTAGAGGTCGTTGTTGATTTTTGAGTCGTAATTCGCAACTTCTTATCATGTTCCTAGTTTTCTTGCATTAATTGCAGATCATTTTTGAATTAGGGGGATGTTCTTGATAATTTCCGCTTTGTTGATTCTTATTTTCAAATGTTCTTGAATCAAAACTTCTGTTCGGTCTGTTATTGTTGTAATTGTTGTTTCTTGGAGAATTATTACTATAGTCATTGTTTTGATTGTTGCGGGAATTGTTGTAATCACTATTTCTGTCACTTGGGAAGTTGTTGCTGTTGGGATCTCGATTCCTTGAGGAATTGTTACTATTGTTGTATTTGGGGTTTCTTGAGAAGTTGTTGTTGTTATTGTTATTCCACTGTCGTTGTTGGTTTTCCTCATTAAACCTCTATGATTGTCTGTTATTAAGTGCTATCTGAGCTTTTTCTAAATAAAAGCATTTTTCAGTTGCGTGACCTAATTTTTTACAATTTAAACATACTTCTCGTGACGCATAAGCCCTACTAGGTTTATCCCTTGCATTGTGAATTAATTTATTGGTTCTCGAATTTTCCTTTCTTAATGCGGAACAAGCCACTCGTTTTCTTTCGACGTCTTTGGGGTCGTTCATTACTTTGCTAGTCGTTGGCTTTTCTTTTATGCGGATTTCTAATTCAGGACGTAAACCGCGAATAAAACATTGGATTACGTCTCTTTCTAAACTTGTTTTGAACGTGTTGTCCACCTGTCCGTTATTACTTAATCTGTGAGCGTCTTCGATTCTATCAGCAACTTTTTTTATTCTTGCGGCATAAGAGGGCACATTTTCATTTTTCCACACGTACAAGTTCCCCAATTCACTTTGCAATTGATAAACACTTTCAGCGGGTCATATACCCCTTTTAATTTTTCAATTAATTTTTCGATAGTCGTGTAGGTGGAGCCATAAATGCACTTTCGTGATTCACCCGATGATTTTCCTTCTCAATGAGCGTACCAGTAGAACTCCTATTTTTCTGGTCAGAAGAAGCAGTTGCTTATTTCGTTGAAGGTGACCATCATCTTCCTCGAGCTTTACTCTGTAGAACAGTAAGAGTGCGTCACGCGTTTTATATCATATACCAATCCATTCGAATGGGAAGCACCTGGCAATGTAAAAATAAATTGCTGATAATTATGTGCAATATTAATATTTGGCGTAATTGAACAATTTTCTAATCTAATGAATAGCTAATCAAATCAAAGGAGTATTTTCAATTTTTTCTTTGAATGGTGAGCAACATTTCTCGCGGATTGGAGTCCGCTAAGAAACATTCTAGCGTTTGTCTAGTTCAGAAGCTGGTAATACGACTTCATACGTGCGGTTGGAGCCTTAGTGTTAGTGATTTGGAGTCATACCCATTGGTGTACAATCAGACATTATATTTCCACTGCAGGTTAGTGTCTGTAGTCTGCCTCAAGGCTAGAGTTTTGGTCATGGATAGTTTCTATAGTACTTTAATTTTCCTCAAAGTTTATAGCTAAAAATTTTTGCAAAAGAATTAATTTCTGTAGCCTGCCTCAAGGTTCGAGCCTTGAACAGGAAAGGTTTTTATAATACTTTAATTTTATGTGAAGTTTAAACTAGAAACCCATTATAAACAGATTAATTTCTGTAGCCTGCCTCGAAGCTAGAGCTTCGGACAAGGATAATTTTCACAATTTTTACAACACTTGTTCCTTCTTTAAGGTTTTATTGAAAATCGTTCATGAATAAATTAGTGTCTGTAGCCCACCTCAAGACTAGAGACTTGAGCAAGCATAAGTTTTCTAATTTTCATAATCCTTATTTTTTCTCTTAGGTTTAATTAAAAATCCTTCATGCACAGATTAGTGTCTGTAACCTGTCTCAAGGTTAGGACAAGATTAGAATAAGGCCTTGGAAAAGGATTATTTTGATAATTTCTTATACTCCTTTATTTTTGTTTAAAGTTTAATTAAAAACCACTTATATTATTCCCTGTCCACGACTGGTAATTTTCAACTGGAAAACCATTAATGAAAATTTTTACCCATATATAAAACGTCTTTTCAGTGACAAGCATAAATATTTTCTTACAATTTTTCACATTTTATTATTAAATTTAAAAAAATCTTTTTCAATCATCTCTCTCCAGAACTAGAACTGTAACTAGAAACTAAACCTATAAACTTGAACTTGGACGACCTATGACGAGAGATGTGACTTCCTCGGCACAACAACAAAGATTGAGTTGATCAGGCGTGGATTATGCATAAGCAGGGTCAATATGATAGGATAGTTACTCTTTAATTTTAGCTTTGATATTTGCTGCTCCTCCGTATAAGGCGAGGGTACTACATTTATCTTGAGACAAGAGACGCGTAATGCAATCACTTTTATACTACGGATACAACTTTTTTATAGCTTTTTTTTTGCATTGGAGTCATATACTGCTTTTCTTAAAAAATACTTCGTTTTAGCAATACTCTCTAAGGTGTACATTTTAAGATACAATTTTCAATTATGAAATGCCCGCATGTACTCTAAAAGACGAATATTACAAAGAAACTGATATTACGTTTGTAGTGATACTCTCCAAAGTATATATTTCAAGATACAATTTTAATTAATGAAACGCGTTCACGTACTCTAAGAGACAAATGTTACAAATAACTGATGAGTTTTTTGTTTACTTTTTAAATTATCTTGCGTTTATTACTTATGTTACCATTTTCATAAATTTCTGTTTGCATTATAGTCATATACTATTTTTCTCATAAAAAACTTCGTTTGTAGCAATACTCTTCAAAGTATAGATTTCAAGGTACAATTTTTATTAATAAAATGAGTTCACGTACTATAAAAAACAAATATTACAAATAACTGATATTCAGTTTGTAGCGATACCCTCCAAAGTATATATTTTAAAATACAATTCTTATTACTTCAGTGCTTTCTAACATTTTAAAGAAAAGATTTGATTAAGTTGTCTACAGTTGAATAACGGATCTGTAATAAGTCAATTAAATAATTTTTAGTACAGTACTGCCATGAATGAAAAAAGAAGTTTTACTTTGTGTGACATTTCCATTTTTGCATATACATGCATTCACATTATGTCAATCTGAATTTCGTGTATACATTTTACATACAATTACCCACCTTACAATATTTTGAAAGAAAAGAAAAAAATTTTCAGTCTTCTTTTCTAATTCGGTTCTTTACAAGAAAATTGATAAATATTATTTGGCATAAGATCACGTATTTATAATAGGGTGGGTCAAAAAGAAACAATTTTAGAAATCGCGAACAATACCATGCCTTAAAGTAGTGCATTGGGGCCCACAGGAAGTGTACTGAATGTGGAGTCCATCGATTCGAATCTAGGTTACCCTCGCTAGCAAAATGAGTTTAAAAAAATTATTATCTGCAGAGTTTTTAAGTGTTTTTGGAATACAATTTCTTTTACACTTTTGGGGGTGTCTAGAGTCTTCTCCATTGTTGCCAGATTTTAAGATACTATTTTGGACGAGATAAATCTGTTTTAATATACCTCTGTACTTAACTTCTATTTTTTGCGAACATGAAAACAAAAGAAAGAAATTTTTTGGCACTTGGAGGCTTTCTTGGGATGAAAATATACTCACAGAAAATTTAGGATATATGGTGTATCGAATTTGGAAACACTACAAATTTTTGGAATATTTAAATCTTTTTTGATCTTCTAGATATCTTGAATTTTTTGTGAGTTTATTTTTATTCCCAAAAAACCTCACGTGTCAACAATTTTGTTTTTGATATTTTCATGGGCGCAAAAGAAAGTCAATTACAGAGGTATATTAAAAAATATTTATCTCGTACAGAATAATATCCTAAAATCTGGCAAGAATGGCCACAAAACCTAAGATGTTTTCTGAACAATTCGCTGGAAATCTTCTGATGAAGATTGATGAGATTTCTAGAGGCTCGAAAATTTATGAGGAGAATTCTCAGAATTACAAAACCGTAATTTTTTATGAGGCTCATAAAGAAGAGTCTTTACTATACATAAACAAGAAAATTTAAAATACGTCATCAGCCCATCAATCAAAAACTTTTTGAATCTATTTTAGGCTCCTTCCGAACTCAGGAAATTAAAAGATTCATTAAAAAAATTGTCAGCCGTTACAAGAGTCTCGAAACGAAACTTCGCAATGCTAATGGCTATTCGATTTTTAAATTTTGCACTCTTTAATTCGCCCTACTGTGCAGCGACCTGCACTACCTCTTGAGGAAGCCTGGGAAACTTCACAGCAACCTGTGGAGGAACCTCTACGTGCTCTTTTTTGAAGTGTGCGGAAATCTTTACAGGAATCTGCATTTAGGCACCCAATCGCATAGGAACCTTTGTAGGAATTCATGTCTCATTTTACTGCGTAAGCGAACCTATACATGATCCTCCAAAGATTTCTTTGTTGGTGCAGGTTCGTTTAAGGGATTTTGTACAGTTTTTCTTTATTCATAATGTGTCCCTTAAGGGTTTACATCACCTCCATTTCTTATAATACTTCCGCATACATATTTTATACTAGCATGATCGTAGCAAACAAGTCGAAGAGCGGGCTTCGTTACTATCTTGGTTCCTTCTTAAAGTATTATTCTTTGATAACCATAGGGTTTCCCTATAAGTATTTACTAACAGCGACTTTGCCATGGTATGTCCTTCATTCAAATTGAAGATTGAGAAATTAAGGCAGAGAACTTTATGCAACTAAATCTTAAAAAGAACTAACTTGAGACAATTCTTTTCACATATTGAAGCTACAAATCACGCCTTGACAATGAAGAATACCGCAAGCTTAAAGGATGAAATTCGATTTCGAGGCTTACAAAACTCTGTCTCTACGAGATGTAAATTATGACCTTTTTATTGAGAGGCTGTTCATATGGGGTCCAAATTCAATCTATAAAGGGCTATATCGGGCCCAATGAGTCAGTCGCTGTGCGTAATCATTGATAGGGCCTCCAAAAGGTCATGTAAGTCTAGGATACTGAAAAAGAACCAGGCTAGTAACAAAGGCTGCATTTTGCAATGTTCTTTATGTATCATGTCAAAATCTGTATTTCGAATGCAGTATATATAGTTTTAAGTGGGGTTCAAATTCGACATATGTGACCGTCCGCAAAGAAAGGGACCTAACGCCCAAAAATCGACTTTTAGTTTTTTCTTACCAATCGATAGTTTCTTATTTGCTCTTTCATACTAGAAAAAAAATTTTTTTTTATCTGCAAAATTCGAATTGCTATCAAACTACGAAGTCAGGCCCACTTATATTGTTCCTGTGCTGGATCGCCTCTTCAATCGCTCGTCCTGTAAAATGTAGCTTCCGGGCGTAAGGTCTCTTTCTCCGAGGACGGTCTCATATAAAGGGCTTTATCGGACACAATGAGTCAGTCGCTGTGAGTAATCATTGATGGAGGCTCCAAATGGTCATGTATGTCTAGGATTCTGAAAATAAAACCGGGCTAGGAACAAGGCCTAAAGATTGAGACATAATCGTCACGAACAAGACGAAAAGCAGTCTTCGTAACTAGGCTAATTCGTTTTGAAAATATTAGACTTTCATAACCATCAGGTGTGAATATAAATATTCACTAACCGCGACCAAGGCATGGTATGATACATGGCCCTTCATATGTTAAATTTACATCTGAGATAATCACGTATATCCCTCGTTCAAACTAATGATTGCGAAATTAAGGCAGGGAACCTGCTAGACAGCAGAATTTGCAAGTGTCTATTTGTCATTATCTGGGAGTTGCACTATGTGCAGGAAACAGATTTTTGATATATAATGTTTAAGTTGTTTTAATTAGTTTTAAATAAGATTTGAAAAAGTTTTGTGGTGAATTGAACCTATAAAAAAGCAAAAGGAACTCAGAAGCCACAGCTTCTAATGTTATAATGAATCTGCCAACCACTAGGTCTCTAACTACCGAAAACCGAGTACCAGTAGAGCAGCTTTCTACGCATTACAAAAGAAAGTGCAACTATATAGCGACTTCTCGCAACTATTTTTCAATTAAAAACAGATAGATCTGATCTCTAAGTTTCCAGCAGATTCTCTAAATACTAAACGTATTATACATGGCGACTATCGTGAACATGACGCGATATTTCAGCTTGAATATCGGCAGCACTACTGAAGCTTCAGTTCTGCCAATTTCGCCAACGAAGAAAACTTGTAACCTTTACTACTTTTATTTGTTGGAAAATGCATTGGTGGTAAGTGTGTCCACTTTTATTTCTTGGACTTAAGATTACTATCGCTACTAATATGAACTACGTAGAAGTACTATATATAATAAAAAGTAGGTCAAACTACCACCGCAGGGTCTCCCTAGGAACGACTGCGGCTACTGTGCCTAAATCAAATCCGGATGATTCAAGGAATGCAAACTTTAGCTCCATCGACAAGGACTGATCTTTTACATTTCTGTGAGAGTTTCCGTACATTTTCTTGTCGTAGAGCTGTTCGAGGAAGTTGTTGACCTCTGTTTTCTTCACCCGAACTTTTAAAAGTGAGACACCTAGATGGAGGAGTAATGCACTTTCCTCACTTCTGATTTGAAGATCCAGGCTAAGAGTCTCGGCTGCTTGCTCCGCAGCTTTGTAAAGGAAAGCTCCACTGCCAATCATCTCGAGGTTCCTGACTATTTTCAGAGAAGGATCTCTGCCATTTTCCACGATGTGAGCTCTACCCAGGATAATTCGGTTATAAAGACGCTGAATATTTGAAAGTCCACGCCCACTTTCACGGCCTGGGATGTATAAGCGCAGAACGGACAAGTTAATATGCAAGATCTGCATATGCATGATCTTACGTGTAGCGATGTCGAGGAGCGTGAGCTCGTGCTTCGTCCATTGAACCATCCCAAATGAATAGATTAGAACCGGGAAGGTAAGCATGTTAGTCGCAGATATCTTGTTCAACGCCGATAGATTGGAAGATCAAATCTGTCGAGGGAGACGCTTGCATCTGCTTCGGAGAGCCTCCTTCACTGATGTTACATCCTGAATGCTGCTTTCAGGCATGTCAAGGTATATGGCGGGCTCTCTAGCGCCAAGGTGTCTAATAGCACTTCTGTCCACGAGCCAGCAAGTCGTCCTCGTTTTAGATAAATCTTGGCACACATGTCCAATCCAAGATCCATATCAATTTCTTGTGTGTGTCCCTCGACGATTTTTAGAGCATCCTTGAGATGCTGTGTTCCAGAAGCATAGATCTTCAAGTCGTCCATATAAAATATATAAGTAACCTCATGCTCGTGATTATTAATCTCGTCGCAGAGGTACCCATGAAAAATTGCGTAGTGCGAGAGATAGTGTCAGAACTATGATGCGAAGGAAGGGAGGGCTGTTGGTGTCCCCTGAAAGACGCCCCTTTGGAAGGTCACGCTGTTAGTAGTCACACGATGTTTTCCAGATGAGGTAGTAAATCTGGTTTCCCAAAATGGCATCAATCTCTCTATACATCCCACTATGTATGAATGAACCTTCAAGATTCATAAAACCATAATAGGAAAGCACTCGTAAGTTAATCTTCATAATTACCGATATTTCAGATTGATGTAAGGACTTCTTTGGAGTTGTCATTCTCATGGACAGAATTGGAAGGTATGAAAAACACTATTTGATGGGTATATGGAACCTTGTGAACAGGAAAGAAATGATAGAAATATTTTTTTCTACAATTCATAAGTTTATCACTTATTTCAAAAAGGTCTATTTCAACTTCACCAGTCTACTCTCGATTTCTTGTGGTATGGTGATTCAAGTGACAAGGGAAAAGCCTCCTCTGCGACATTGACTTTTTGATGAGACTATCATCAGTCGACAGTATGTCAAAAATAATTAGACACATGCCCTGGCTTCTTTGTAAGTGGGCCCTGGTTCAAGAATTATGAGCGTTTGAAAATCACGGTCACCGCGGCTGCCAAAGGTCCACCGAGTCGCGCGCGGTTGGTTTCACCAAGCGTCGCCGGTGCAGCGGTAAAGGGCCTGCCTAGCGACCACGCTGCCGCTAGTTCAAATCTTTTCGTCGAAATTTTTTTGAATATTTTTTTTTATATTTTTCGCATTGTAAATATGTCAAATAATCATTGTTTGATGCTCCCCCGGCGATTAATTTTTTTTTGTTTAAAAACAGTCAAATTATTGGGAGATAAATATCATGCATGAAAATCGATGACAGGGGCAGCTGGTCCGACTCTCTCCCCTCTTCCATGAATCGTGACAATGGGTTGGAAACCGGATTCAGAAAAAACAGAATAAATACGCACACTCATTTTTTCTAAATTTAACCGCAGATGTCTCTTTTTACGCTATAAAATTCAACACGTTGCTTCTGATGTGTATAACATTTCTGCGTGATATTTATTCACCAATAATTTAACTATTTTGGAAAAAAAATTTAATCGGCGGGAGAGCATCGAAAAATTATTATTTGACATGTTCACAATGCGAAAAATGAAAAAAAAAAATTTCAAAAAATGTCGCAAGAAAGATTTGAACCAGCGGCAGCGTGGTCGCTAGACAGGTCCTTTACCGCTGCACCGGCGGCGCTTGGTGAAAGCAGCCGCGCGCGACTCGGTGGACCTTTGGCAGCCGCGGCGACCGTGATTTTCAAACGCTCATAATTCTTAAACAAGGGCC
>JAUMHM010076172.1:0-13847 GCA_032362435.1 Melikaiella ostensackeni
TCCTCTTCCGCTATTTTCCTCAACTTATATTGCATATTCCTTTCTACCCATGTCAAATCATCCTCTATTCTCTCCGGACTTCCATATAACATTCTCTTCTTTGTTATCACCTCCCTCTTATGTTCCCATTTCTTTAGTTTCAAAAGTACTATTCTCTCCCCCCTTTCTACACTTCTTACTTCCTCTATCTCTACCTTAGCATCAATCCTTTTTAGCACTTCTTCCACTCCGTCCTTCCCTTGTAATGCACCATACTATTGTACGTGCCGGGTTCAGAGATTATATATACAGTCCTGAGTGTTTACTGACTCTTCGCTCTAAATCCGGTTGAAACTAGATTTTAATAGCCCCCGTTACTGTGCCGACCAGGCCCGAGGGTGGCACACTTACGGGGTATGAGTGTAATAACTATTTTTTTAAAAATTTTAGCGGGTTAGAGTAAGAACAAAAATTTTCTTCAATGTTATAAACAAACGACTGAACGAAAGTCATTCTTTCGTGATTCGCAATGATTATAGCTATTTAAAATCCATAGCTTTTGTATAAGACATGGCAGATATTAATTTGCGATCACAATATGTTAAGAATAGCTGCTATTTAGCAATTATTTTAAAAAATTTTGTGAACAAATGTACATTTCGACCATTTTTTCCTGAATAGGTTTAATTTTTTTTGCGAAATAAACTAGAAATGTCTTGCTAAAGACTCCTTGCTGTCAGTATGTCAGTACATTTCGAGTTGACCCCACAAAGACAATTAAGCCTATTCATGGAAAAATGGTCAAAATGTGCATTTGTTCTTAACGAGGAAAAGTCAAAACACATAAGGCAGTGGATTTTCTATTTATTGGGGGAAGTGGCAGGATTTTAAATGTTTAATAATTGAAAAGTCGCGTCCTTTATTTGCGAGTACCGGCGAGAGTACAGGCGAACGTTGAGAAGCGCTTGAATCTGCTCACATTACTATCGTAGTCGCGTTTTCGAGCGCTCGTCCCCTTATTGCATCCGGGCCCTCAATTGCAGGTACAGTATAATTCAGTACAGAATCATCAATTTTTATTTCTGAAAATTTTAAGTACGGCTGATGGTGGACCTTTATATAGGGCAATTCAAGTCCAAATTTCCTTGTACCAAACCAAATTTGAGAATTATTAATGAAGAGAACGCAATTTGTTTTTACTTGAAAAATTCCTTGTAATTTCAGTTTAGTTGCAGTTTGGGGCTTAGGAAACCAGTGAATTTGTATTTTTTCCGCAAAGGGAGTAAAATAAATCCACCTTTTCTTGATTTTAATTGAATTGAAAAATGTTTGTGAATTCAAATTCACATAATTATACAATTTTTCATAGAAATATTTGGAAATAGGGCCTGTTTCATAGGGTATATCATTTTTCACTTTTCTTAACATTTGGGTAGGTGGACATAACTTTTCAAAGGCTAAAGTTTGACAAGTCTGATGCAAAGGGTTGTTCGTTGAAAAATAAGTTGCATTATTCGGTGCAATAGCCATATATTTATCAGGCAATTCAAAAAAGGAGGCCACCATTTCGTTGTCGGAAATTCTTTGAAAATTGTACGATGAATAGGTTTCATAAAGGCTGAATTTTAATAGACTTGGAAGGGGAACTGTTGCGTAAAAGACTAAGGTTCCGTCAAAATAACAGCTTTTAACTTTTGATGTTTGTAAAAGTTGAAGAAGAACGCAATAATACAGTAGAGGAAATATATCATGAATTTTTTCTACGATATCTCTAGCTATTAGCCACAGATCATAGCTTTTACGAATTGTAGAGTGCCACTTCTCTATTCGTGCAAATTCTAAAATTGCACCTAATTGTTTCAAAACTTCTAAATAATTTTTCGCTATGCCAAGAAGATCATTTAACAAGTTAGTTGTTTCCCTCCTTGTTTTTTTTTCGAAATTTCAGGATCGTGTAAAGTATTATTGAATTTTACCAAACTCTCAGGAATATTCAAGATTGTTGATTCTGAAATATGAGTCTGGCTATCTTTCCATATGAAGAAAGAAATCAGACCTTATTTACTCTCGTCTAAAGCTTTTGAAACAAAAGAAGAGTTTTATAAATTTTCAGTATATGTTAACAGTGTTTGTATTCGTGTTTCACATTCATCGAGTTGTTCTTTCTTTAGCTCTAATTGTAAATCGTGATACTCCCGATTGCAATAATTTGTATTAGGTTCACAGTAATTAATTAGAAAGTTATAGCTTTCAATTATTAAAGAGTTATAGGTCAAAAAATTGGTTACAATAGTATGAGAGACGATATTCCATTCTCCTGTAGCAAAATGAATGTCATTAAATTTTTCAAAATACAATCCTGGATTTTCCAAAGAGGGAACGTATGGATAGGGGGTAAGCGATCCTGAGAACAATATTATCTCAAGTAAGACAATTACGATTTTCATTGGGTTTGCCTCCCCCATGACGTCTCTCGATTACTTAACCTAGAAAAGAACACACATGCAACTTAGAACAGGTTTTCTAATTTTTTAAATTATTGTTATTATAACGCACAATCGCATGCAAAGGTTCTACGGGAAATAATGCATATTAAAGATGATTTTTTGTAAATCGAAGTAGCCACTTTGTTCGCGCTTGTTCTATATAATAAAGAGGTAAATAACGTCTTTCACAATTTTCGCAGTATAATTTTGGACCTTTTCTGGGGTGATCTCGAGTTTTACAAAAATGACAAGAATTTTGCTATGAGTTTATAATAGGTTTGGTTGTGTTATCTTGAAAATTTTCACAAGGATTGATTACATATGTGTTGGTAAGAATTTTTAAAAGAGTATAAGCTGCATTATGGCTTGCTATAATTTCTGTTCCTCCCAACCCTAATCTGCGAAGGATGCCGACTTTCCATTGCACTATGCTGTAAAGGTTTTTAAAAGGTTATTTGGGTTCTTCTAATCCGTATTCTAATGAAATTTTTTCTAAAATTGCAACGTAATTAAGTATCCCTAGAGGTTGATGATTATTTTTTCGTGAAACGAGCGTTATTCGAAAAATTACTTTATGGTTTGGTAAAATTGTATTTGAACTTCCATTACGAGTTTCCTTATTGTTTATTCTCTCTCTCTCCCTCCCTCCCTCCCTACCACCCCTCGCTCAACCGAACAACCTTGGTTTCCAAAATTGGGTTGACGTAAAAAAATCGTGTTGAGGCTCAAAATTTGTGACGCGGTGTTCTTCACCCGTCACTTAACAATCTATACCAGCACCGGGATTGCCAGAGACAGAAAAACTTAGTTAAATTATTGGTTCCACTAGACCGGAGAACGAGGGTCCGACTCCACGTGGGCACTTCTGGGCTATGCGAAATTTATTTATTTGAACTTTTTTTTTTTGTTCAGTATTTACATGCGAGTCACCTGTCAACTCGGAAAACAACAACACTCCAGGATCTCCGAAAGTCGCCAGGATGGTTTCCCCGCAAGGAAGGAGCGGGAGAAAGGATGAAATTACGCTATCTTTGTCCCGCCTCCGGGTCTCTAAGCGCTGTCGGCCATCTTGGAGTACGAGGAGAGCTCAGCCAATCACGACACGCTAACTGGAACACCGATCCACCAATAGGCAGGCTGGCCTTACTCTCTCAAAGAACATTTCCGAAATCCCCGGCGATGGCACATGGCGCCAGGATCGGCCTTGTTAAATGAGGAAGATAAACCCCTTTTCTCATCTACTGTTAAGGACGTTATTCAATTACAGGGGGATGAGAAAAGATCCTTCAAGCCCGCGAAATATCCTCATTAATAGTCCTCTTTCTTGTTTTGCCGCTAGAATACCGTGACGTAATTCCTGGGAGAAAATCGGACTTAGCGGTTCCGAGATGCGTGGTTGGCTAGCGACACCGACGCTACGGAGAGGCACACGCTGATTGGCTCATCCTGGCGGACGTCGGAGCGAACCTTCGGACTCTCTGGCGCGCTGCAACTCACTTTCGTTCTGCATGGCAATCAGAAGATATTTTTGGACACTTTCGCTCATTGATTTATTGGAGGATTGTAACAAAAATGATATTATTTGATAATTTTAAATCGAAAAATGGATTTTACTAAAGCGTCTTACGTCTCTAGTGTAAAGGTTACTTTTTTTTTTATTTCGGCAAGAGTTTTGGCATAGTTAAAGAATCGTGAATGGAATTTTGTCTAGTAGAATACTATCGCCAAAACGATTGTTCACACAGCCTAATAGTGCTCTTCGGGAATTGTATTATTTGACCATTTTGCCTGATTTATTGTTGTAATTTGTGTTAAGCTTAGGATAAGCTAGTTGAGTCCAAATAAATATGTAAAAGCAGTGCGGTCGCGGAAAAAGTATTTGGCTTTGTGCCGTCTAAGTGGATTTCTCTAGCGTTGCCACGTCGTCGAAAATTTAAGTGTACGAATAAATTTGGGGTCGACCTCGTGACGATAAAATGCAAAGATTGTGGGTTCTTTCTCGCATTTGTTTCGATTTTGTGTAAATTTTTTCATATCCCGGCATTCAATTGGTGGCTGGCGCCCCAAGCGAGATTTAAAGAAGCAAGTTTTGGCAGAGCGAGGCATTTTGCGTTCAGGGCCATTCCATGCTTGGGTATTTTTGAAGAGACCCAAGAATACCCTTACAAAATGGCGCCCAACAATTTCCTAACCATAAATCTTAAAACTAAAATTAAGGGATAATTGAGATTTCGAGATTTTGATGTCAGGAAACCCATATTTACCTGAAGTGACCCAAGGTCAAGAGAATTTTAAACACAAAGGACTTAGGTCGCGAGTCTATAGAAAGAAAGAATTTCGAAAGTGAAAACATTGATTTTTTTTGGCAATTTCCTTTCGAAGGCTTTTCTGAACAAAATTTTATAACAAATTTTAAAATAGTTTCAATGGATCAGGTGAACATGGTTAAAGTAAAATGAAGCATTTTGCAAACAATAGATACTAAGTGAGTACTCACATGATTCGTGAACTTTATGACATTCAGGTAGCTTAGAGCGCCAGATTTTGAATTAATTACATGCAATTTTGATTTTAACGCTTGTAATTTTTTTCCTTTCTTTCAAGTTCACGAAACTTTGACTTTGGAAATTTTAATGGAGTATTCGGTTTGTTTTTACAAAAAGATTATGTACATATTGAATTTTATATGTAAATTCTGGCATCATCATTTCCATTTATTGTATCACACCTATTAACTTATACTCTGGCCGCTTTAAACGTCAAACTTGTTTCATATGTACCCTTGTCCTTATAAATGTGCCTCCTCTTACCGTGAAATTGGAACTTATTGAAGTGGGTTCAAAAAGTATGAGTAACCTGAATTGTTCAGGCTTGTATTTGAAATTTAAAAAGTGAAATTCCAACAAAAGAATGTTACAAAATAACTGAGCAATACTCGAGGCTCGCCATACCAATTACTTGCCAATATCAAATACACTTCCGCGAGACCTGCGAAATGAAAATTTAGACGTGCGACAGACAGACACAGACGTGCCATTCAAAGACTCCTATATAGACCGTGCGCATAAAATCTAACAGGGTGTAACTCACAAAGATTCTAAACGACATTCAGGATTAGGTAGCCTCTTCCCAAACACAAACACCTCCGAATCAGAATACGATGATTTCAAAAATAGACACATATCAGGAAATAACTACGGTTCGGAAAGTAATGAGTCAAAAGAAGAGGGTCATACAACTTATAGTGAAAATCTATTTGAAGGAAGTACATCCAAAAATATCACAATTTGATGCAAAAGTCAATAAACCTAAAAACCCGACACCTAATTTGTCGGATCGACCACGCAGAAGTAATGTAGGGTTCAAAGAAAGTCAACCACGTGATCATTTTTCAGATGGAGACACAGTTTAAAACAATAGGCCGACACATAGAAATCGTTTCGGCAATAGGGACTTAGGCAAAATAGTTTTGGGATGGAACTTAACCTATAATGGAATGGGCGTTCTAAGTGCGGATAGATTTCTAACCAAAATAGAAGATCGCAGAAAACTAACTAGAGTATCCGACGATCCGATGAAGAATTGTTAATGGCTATGCCAGTTTTACTAAACAGAATACCCCTCAAATGGTTTAAAATCCACCAAAAAAAACTTTTAGAGTTGGCGTGAATTTCGAAAAGAATGCAGGTCTCACTTCGGCGACGATGACTTTGAAAGAAGAGTCAAAGAGCAGATACAGGCTAGGACACACGGTAAGGATGAGTCCATTGATGACTACCTAACCAACATCCAAAGCCTGATTAACCTGCTCGAAGACGAAGTTCCGATAGTCGACCAGTTAGACTGGGTCCATAAAGGTCTACGACCAGAATATCACAAGGTTAACCGTCGCTCGGAATACAGGTCTTTCAAAGAACTTTCTCGCCACGGGAGAAGCTGGGAGAAAGAATGGAACGTATACATAAGGGAATACAAAGCCCAACCTCGTCCTGAAAATTCTTTCCTAAAAGAAATCTCTTATAAACCTCAGTCAACTCTAAGGTCAAATAAACAATAAGTACCGATAAGAGACAGAGCGCAAATAACCGCGGGAAGGATAACAACCAGACTAACGATAAACAAAAGGCCCCCCAAACTGCTTTTAAGGATACGGGAGGTCAGCAGAACGATAAAGCTTCTGCTGATTATAAAAAAAAGAACGAATCCCCAGCAAGGGACCCTAGTGCAGTAGTCTGCTCCAACTGCGACCAACCGGGACATTATCGAAAAGGATGTGCGGCCCCCAGGAGACTCCGGTGCTATAAATGCAAAACGGTAGGTTTCACCACTAGGGACTGCCCAAAATGTTCGGGAAATGCGAAGGAGAAGCAGTAACAACGGTCCTTGCTGCCTCTCAGTCACCAGAGATCGTGACTGAAACTTTGGCTGGTCCCCTTAGACCAAACCCGAGTGTCAGGCACTTAAGACTCCGGAAACGCGACATTTCAGGCTACAACCAACATGAAAGAGTTTCAGGGGATCAGCATGCCCGATGACTAACTAGGTTTCGAGACATCATCGATCAGCGATAGTAATACGAGCGGTAATGGGCTTATAGAAATTGTAGTAGAGGCTCAAATCCACGGTAACCCTGAAAATACGCTGCCATACTGCGTAACCGAATCCGCCGGCCTAAGCCAGAGTAGACCCCGCCCCCTCATAGAGGATATAGAGATGATTAGGACGTTGGAGGACAGTATTTCGTAATCGGAATTGATCAGTGGAATAGTGGAGACTACAGAGGTTGCCAACAGGATTAACCTAGTGGCAACTATCGACACGGTCCCACTCGATACGTTAATCGGCAATGGTTCTTCTCGCGCACTGATTCGGAAGGCGGCGTGGGAAAAAATTGCTCAAAATTCCGGCAGACAACTCGATTGCAATAAGAAATTGCGAATGATTGTGGCGAAGAATGCGACTGATTTGATAATCGGAGAAATCAACCAACCCATAACCATAGACGGAGTGACTAGTTTCCGAGGTTAGGGAAGCCAACAACCTAGATACAGAATTGATTTTACGGCTGGAGGGACAGGGAAAATTCGACATGGCATTTCTCTCGCGTTCTAGGAAGGTATTTATGCCAGACTCTCAGGGTAAGCATTACCCCTTAAAGCAATGGTTGGTAGAAGAGGAGAGTTGTGGTGGCGTAGCCGCTCTACTCGAAGGTGAGGAGGAAGCTTTGAAAGAGTTTTTGAGTATAAAACTCCCTCCTAAATCGCAGGGCCCTCTGGGCGCGACCCACCTCATTACCCATAACATTGATGTCGGTGGCCATGCTCCTATTAAGGAGAGATACCGTATAGTTTCTCCGAAAGTACAAGAAGGTATGTACAAAGAGGTGGACAGGTTGCTGGCTGAGAATATGATCCGGGATCTTATAGCGAATGGTCCGCAACTATTGTGATGGATTGTAAGCCCGGTGAAAAATATCATTTATGCTTGGACTTTCGGAAATTAAACGCTATTTCAAAGAAGGATAAGTACCCTTTACTCTATATGACCGACATATTGAGACAGTTGAAGGCAGCGAGGTATATCTCGAAGCTAGATTTGAGCACGGCCTTCAATCAGATTCCTTTAGAAAAGAATATTCAGGTTTACACGTCGTTTACCGCGCCAGGAAGGGGGTTGTTCGAGTTTAACAGGATGCCTTCTGGACTCGCAGAAGCTCTGACAACCTTCCAACGGCTTATTGACCGGGTGATCACGTCAGAGATGAGACCTAACGTCTTCAGCTACCTCGAAGACATCATCGTTGTCATCGAGACATTCGATGAACATTTGCCATGGTTGGAAAAGGTTCTCAATCGCGTAGCTGAGGCAGGTTTAACGATAAATCCGTAGAAGAGCGAGTTTTGCTGTTCAGGAGTTAAGTATCTCGGATTTGTCGTCGATAAAGATGGTCTCAAGGTCGATCCCGATAAGGTAGCACTGATAACATCCTATCCCGCCCCTAAGACAGTCAAACAATTGCGTAGGTCCATGGGAATATCCTCCTGGTGTAGGCGGTTTATACTGGAAATCGCAATTGTTGTAGAGCCCTTGACACGGCTCTTTCGAACCAACGTCAAATGGGACTGGGGCGAGGAAAAGCAGGAGGCTTTTGATGATTTGAAAAAGGCCCTGACTGGCGCACCTATACTAGCGCATCCCAGATTCAAGAGCATGCCCGACAGCCCATTCAACCTTCAGACAGACGCTAGCGCCACCGGTTTGGGAGTTCTTTTGACTCAAATGCAGGATGGGAAGGAGAGGGTCATCGCTTTTGCGAGTAAAACCCTTCTAGTCGCTGAGCGAAATTATACCGTCACGGAGCGCGAGTATCTGACTGTGGTCTGGGGAATCCGGAAATTTCGCGAGTACCTGGAAGGGTTCTATTTCAGAGTTATCACTGACCATGGTAGCCTTCGGTGGTCAAATAATCTGAGGAACCCGACTGGTCGACTCGCGAGATGGGGCCTAGAACTTCAAGGGTATGATTTCAATATCATACATCGTAAATGTGCCCTACATCATGTTCCGGATGCGTTGTCGAGGTTAGCTGAGGATGACGAGACTCCGGTGTCAAGTATTAGCGAAACAGAGGACCCTTGGTATCTACGACGCTTACAGGCAGTTTAAGACCGGCCCAAGATCTTCCCCGATTGGAAAATAGAAAACGGGATGCTGTATCGTCACAGACCAAACGCGGTGATTGACGGATTATTGACCGATCTGGAGGCGTGGAAGCTTTTCATCCCGATGGAATTGAGAACCAAGGTATTGCAAGAGGCACATTTCGAACCTCAAGCCGGTCATTTGGGTAACGAAAAAACGTTTCAAAGGGTGGCCTCACGATATTATTGGCCGGGGATGTTTCGCGACGTTGTCCACTTTGTTCGTTCCTGTAACCGTTGTCAAAAATGCAAAGTCGAGCAGGTTCGTCCTGCTGGCATGATGGGCCAGAGAGTCGTGGAGCAGCCCTAGATGGTGGTAGCTGGGGACATCTTGGGCCCCTTTCTGAAAAGCAATGCGGGACACAAATACATTCTGGTGTTCCAAGACCTTTTCACAAAGTGGATCGAATGCATTCCGATACGTACGGTAAACGGTTCCACTGTGAGAAGGGCGTTGGAAGGCTTGATAGTGTCTCGCTGGGGGGCGCCAGAGGTATTGCATACCGACAATCGTACCGAATTCATGGACAAGCTATTAAAGCAAACGTGTCGAAGTATCGGTATCATTCACACAACGACCCCGGCTTACCACGCACAAGCAAATCCCACGGAAAGGGTTAAAAGGGTCTTTAAGAGCATGATCATATCCCTTCTCCACGATAACCACCCAGATTAGGATCTACACCTGCCGGAATTTTGATTCGCATGTAACTCTGCAGTACACGGTACCTTAAAGATCTCAACGACGTTCCCGAACTTTGGGTCAAAGATACCTGGAAAGGAGCAACCAGCATACTAAACCTCAACCGGAGGAATGGGTAAAAGGGTAGAGCGACTGGATCATCTACGCGACTTAGTCTGTCGAAACCTTGACCGAGCATATGAGACTCAAACGAAATACTACAATGCTACCAAAAGGGTTAGGAATTTCAAAGTAGGGGACCTAGTTTTAAGGTCCAATAGAAAGTCCAAAAAGATAGACGGGATCACGGGGAAACTGTTTCCAAGGTTCGAAGGCCCGTTTAAGATAGAGCGCCAATTGTCCCAGATCGTTTTCACATTGACGGACCTAAACGGAAAATTTGTCGGTAAAGAGCAGGTAAAAAACCTGAAACCTTTCGTCTCGAATGAAGAGCCTGACCATAAGGCCTGAGTAATAGTCGAGATGATTTTGATTCCCGGGTACCGAAAACGAGCGCTCAAATGGAAGCAAGCAAATCTGGCCCACCCCGTAGCTCAAACGATCGCTGGGCCCCTCCAAAAATTCCAAGGTACAGGGAGTTTACCGTAGTTCCGAAGACGGACCCAAACCTGCGTTACCCAAGCACCAACACACACTCAGGCTACTTTTACCTGGCTTCTCTGGAACCACCTAAGATCCTACCATTCAGACCACCAATCCGACCAACTGGCTTTGACGCGAATTCGAGGATAGGGAGGGCTGGCTGCGTGACGGATCCCGTCGGCCGGTTCGCTATGCGGGCCCCATCCCCTCGCGTTGTTGGAAATGCAAGGAGCTGGGACACAAAGCCGGCCAGTGTCTGGATACCAGGGACTTCAAATTTTGTTATAGGTGCGGGGAGCCTGGGAAGGCCAAGGCAACCTATCCCATTGCAGCGAAATCTGGGAGTCGGATCTGGTGCTAGCCGGCCGACAGGATCGCGCCCCGGGCCAGTAACTGGTTTGGAAGCCATATCTTGTGAACACACACTATAACATGATCCACAAGGCTCAGAGGAAGAATGGGCAGATTTAGAAGGAGAATCGCTTCGGGTTTCGACTCCAATAACTTGGTCGTTCCACACACACACACACCACACGCGCGCGCGCGCGCACGCAAGTCCGTGATTTTTGTTGAACTATTATAGGAGATTATATTACATTATAGGAGATTACTTAGTCCGCATGTAAGTTGTGCTGCCATCGATCTCACGTCCCTTACGAGATATTTGAAAAAAAAAATGTACACCCTCAAAAGACACGAGTTCTGCTACAAAAATCAGAGAAAAAACTCTCATTCTTTCTTTTGATAATTTTATATTATTTTCCTGATTGAAGTACATCAAAGGCTGGCTCTTCCTATCGTTCTCTTGTTGTTTAAGAATTCTATGCGAAGGATAAGTCGCAAGATAGTAAAACCGGGAACTTGCTCTAAGCATTACATGTGATAAAAAGTATTATCAGATTAGAACAAAGTTTTTCTTTTATTTACTCCGACGAATTGAGTAAGGAATCCTTTTCCGTGGTTCGCGTTATAACGCCGTTGTGAATAGGTCATAATAATTATCCTACTTTCTTTGTTATGTCCTTTCGTGTGGAGGGCAGAAAATTCGTGCTCGGCCTGGCCTTCCATCTTCCCATCGCGACATCGTTATAAACACTCAGAAAATTACATTGTTGATGATTGAAGTTTTTGGGATATTGAATAATTTGGAAGACTTAATCGAAGAGAAATTCTGGTTGAATGAACTTAACTTTTACTAAACTAAACAGATAATCTTGAGAATCGAAAAAAAAGGTTTCACTACAATAAACGAATGTTTTTTTTTTGAGTGAGGAAACTGAAGGGAATACAGTACGCAGTGCTTGTTAGCACCTTTTACAATTATTGTACGACAAATATAATTATTTTAATTTTTGTTTTCCAATTAATTTAATTCTGCGTTTTTCGACTATCAGTTACTCTTAATTATTTATTTTTTCTTTCTTTAACACCGGACACCGAATCGCTCGAATTAACTCCGGTAAACTCTGTGCCAGTACTTCTCCTCTCTCGACTCAAAACAATCACTTCAAACCCTGCCCCTAGAGAGTTGGATGATAATTCAACAAGGTGCGAAAACAAAAAAAAGAGGGGTGCACGAAAGGGAAAACCCGTGCCAAGTACCGAAGTTCCAAAGCTGCTTACCGAATACCGAAGACCCAATACCGTGTACCGAGTGCCGAGAGGAACAGCCACAAATTTATGAACAAGGTACCAAAAACAAGACTAATTAAAATCGGATTATTTCCCTTCATTCGGTCGAGATGACAGGGTGGATGACATTCCATTTTTAAATTGTAAATTTTGCGGTGTGTGTTGTGATTGTCGAAAATTATCGCCGAGAGAGAAGAGCACCTTGGAGTTGGACAATCGTTGGAAGGAACTTGAAAAGATTTTTTATTCATTTTCTTGTTTTTCGGGTACTGCATGACGCAAATTTAATAATTTGATTGCCGAAGTAAGCGACCTGTAGTCCCCGGCAAAGGTTGGGGGAGTTGTGACGAGCTATTTTTCACCCGCCACTTAACAATCCTTAACAGCACCGGGGTTGCCAGAGAGAGAAAATCTTAGTTAAATTATTAGTTCCACTAGACCGTAGAATGAGGGTCAGCTATCTTGGTGTACGAGAAGAGCTCAGCCAATCACGACACGCTAACTGGAAGACCGATCCACCAATAGGCAGGCCGGCCTTACTCTTTCAAAGCCCACTTCCCTAATCTCCGGCGATGGCACATGGCGCCAGGATCGGCCTTGTTAAATGAGGAAGATAAACCTCTTTTCTCATCCACTGTTAAGGACGTTATTCAATTTCAGGGGGATGAGAAAAAATCCTTCAAACCGCGACATATCCTCATTAATAGTCCTCTTTCTTGTTTTGATACTAGAATCCCGTGACGTAATTCCTGGGAGAAAATCGAACATAGCGATTCCGAGATGCGTGGTTGGCTAACGACTCCGGCACTACGGAGAGGCACACGCTGATTCGCTCATCTTGGCGGACGTCGAAGCGAACCTTCGGACTCTCTGGCGCGCTGCAACTCACTCTCGTTCTGCGTGTCAATCAGATGACATTTTTGGACACTTTTTCTCATTGATTTATTGAAGGATTGTAACGAAAAGGATATTATTTGATAATTTTAAAACGAAAAATGGATTTTACCAAAGCATCTTACGTCTCTAGTGTAAAGGTTAGTTTTTTTTTATTTTGGCAAGAGTTTTGGCATAGTTGAAGAATCGTGAATGGAATTTTGTCTAGTAGAATACTATCGCCAAAACGATTGTTCACACAACCTGATAGTGCTCCTCGGGAATTGTATTATTTGACCATTTTGCCTGATTTATTGTTGTAATTTGTGTTAAGCTTAGGATAAGCTGGTTGTGTCCAAATAAATATGTAAAAGCAGTGCGGTCGCGGAAAATGTATTTGGCTCTGTGCCGCCTAAGTGAATTTCTCTAGCGTTGCCACGTGGTCGACAATTTGAGTGTACGAATAAATTTGGAGTCGACCCCGTGACGGTAAAATGGAAAGATTATGGGGTCTTTTTGGTGTTGGTTTCGATTTTATGTGAAGCTTTTCATATCCCAGCATTTATTCTCTTGATTATCACGAATAAATCTTATATTTTGTCAATTTGTGGTCTCTTATTTCATGGTTAGGGAAAACCCATGTCCCTGAGATCCCTTGAAAGGATTTTTGTTTTAATGAATTGAAAGTTTTCGGCAAGATTGTTTAAAGAATAGATTTTAGACTCAGGATAATTAATTTTTATAGTCGTAGAGTTGTGATGTACTTGTTTTCCACTAGTTCAGAATCGCGATAATAATAAAATGAGACTAGTTCTTCAATTGGTGGCTGGCGCCCCAAGCGAGATTTAAAGAAGCAAGTTTTGGCAGAGCGAGGCATTTTGCGTTCAGGGC
>JAUMHM010076231.1:0-13844 GCA_032362435.1 Melikaiella ostensackeni
ATATACAAATTAAATGTCGCCACTTTTATCTTTGGGAAAAATTCCCGGTTAAATTTTTTTTTTTCAATTACGGAAGCATATGTTACATATGTAAAACATTATAAGTATTTCAAAAAATAAATCAACCCTGTTATTTTTACTGTTCACAATATCGAAGACCTGATTGCTGCAAATCTATTAAATTGAATAATTTTTAATTTTTAATCTTCAAAATTCAACTGTTCAAAGAAAAAAACACTTAAAATTGCATGATTTCCTATTTGGCACATTAAATACCGAAGAATCTTTAATTGAAAATATTCCAACTTAAAGAATTTTCCATTGTAAATTTTGAAATTCAACCACATATACCAAAAAAAAACGTTAAAAATTACATCATTTTAAAATATAAACATTCCAAAGTAATGAATCTTCAATTGTAAATATTAAAAATGGTTAAAATTCAATAATTTTCAATTGTAAATAATAAAAATTGCACTATTAAAAAAAAACTTTCGAAATTACATACCTTTAAAATATACATACTGAAAGTTTAGTAATTTGAAATTCTATATTTTCAAAATTCAAGAGTTTTCAATTGAAACTCCTCAAAATTGTAGAAATTTTAATTTTAGTTCTTCAAAATTGAAGAGTTTTTGATTTTGAAAATCTACAATTAAAAATTATGCAAGTTTTAAGTTTTAGAATTGAAAATTCTTGTATTTTTATGACTTGCATTTACAATTTTTTCAATTTGTAGATTTAGAATTAAAAACTCTTGACTTTTCATCTTCAAAATCAGCAAAATTTAAACATTTTTATTTACACGCCCTTAAAATACAAGAGTTTTCAATTCTAAATCTACAAAATTGAACTATTCAAAACAACAACAAAAAAATACTCAAAAGTGCATTATTTTTAATTGTACAGTCATACACGTTCAACATTAAAGAATTTTCAGTTGCAAATCTTCAAGATAGACCTATTTTAAAAAGATGTTCAAAACTTCATGATAATAAACTATAAACATTCAAAATTAAATAAGTCGCCGATTAAAATAAAAATTGTATGAAAGCCGATGTAGCTATTTTAATATTTATTTTAATTTATGATTATCATTCAATATAGTGTATAGTACTTTAAGTTCAAGCATATATTTTAATTTGATAATTAGATTATTGAAATAAGAAATATGTTATAAGCGCGCTATTTTTTCTTGTAAAGAATAATGTTTAAAAATATTTAATTGGTTTTCTTTTCAAATTTCAGAACGCCTTTATCGTTTAAATGTTTCAGATATGTATGAAGTATTGGAATTCCTACAATAAATATTATACACTTTCTATATCTGAATGAGTAATAGCTAACTAATGAAATAGTGCAAGTCATTATAATTCATTTTTTAAGTATTTCTACTAATCATTAGTAAAAAAAAACTACTGGTTCTCAGTGGGATTGTTATTAATTTACTTGCGTAGAACATTTTTATCGGAATAAGTAACAAGTTTACTGCTACTTTTAATTTTATATTACTTTATGAATACGCACTCATTAATTCAGATGTACAGAGTATATGATCAAAATTTTGTTTTATTAACTTCCAGTCTTTTGTGAAAATAATAGGTACAAGAATTCAGAGCATATTTATTTAGGCTTAAAAAAATCTTCATTCTGTAGACATATATGAATTTTTCTGAATTGCAGAAGTTATTTAATTGAAAACAAATTACGTTTCATGATTCTTCAATCGATTTGAACATTTTTAACAATTCTAACACCAAACTGAAAGGAAGTAAAAGAGTAAAAAACCGATTCAATCTAAGGCACATCGAATATCGGATTTTCACACGCACGGGCCGATCGAATCGAAAAACCGATTCGATGACACATTGAATGTCGGTTTTTTGACATTCGATGGACGGGCCGATCAAATCGAAAAAAAACCGATGCGACAGTAGCACTAATCGAATGTCAGTTTTCCGACATTCGATCAATGGGTCTATCCAATTAAAAAAAACCAATCCGATTATGCGGGAGTCGAATGTCGGTTTCCGAAATTCGATCGACGGGTTGATCGAATCGAAAAAAACCGATCCGACGGTAGCACGTATCGAATTTCGGTTTTTCAACATTCGATCGGTGGGTTCGAGCGAATCGAAAAAAAACGATCCGACGGTAGCACGTATCGAATCGAAAATGCCATATTCGATCCAACAAAATGCACACGTCTAGTTTTTATATGTATTTATACGTTTATATACGTTTTATACAGAAAAACTGCACAGTAAAAAATAATGTTCAAAATGATACGGAAATCAATATCATTTTTATATACAACAAAAATTATACCAAAATCAAGAGCACCTTGATCAACCGGAATGCACGATCGATTTTTGAAATCATAATGATCTGATTCGTGGTCATTCATCAAGTCAAGCCAAGATGGCCGACATTCTTGGAGTATTCTAGCTCATACTAGAACTTTTTATGATTGCTGTTAAGTGTAGTTGTCACTTACGCGCAGTTATACAAAATATTTAGTTTATGACATCTGTGCTACGAACTGGCGGTCATTTTGTTTAGTCTGACAGATGATCCTGAAAGCAGTTAAAAATGATTCGAATGGACAGATCATTATGATCTCGAAAGTCAAATGATCGCTAGAGAAGAATGCTCTGCAACGAAAATCATCATTTTTTTACTACGTGGAATTGAGTCTACGGCCCTTTAGTCATAGTAGCGCTCCTGATCAATCGAGGACTTTTTTAGATTTACCAAATGACAATTGTTTCGCTGCATCACTTAAAGTTTTCAATCGGAATCGACAGTCTTTTTTTCAACGCCATAATGATAAAGCCCACGCTTTTCTAACAATGCAAAATGGCATTTCCTACAGTGGATATTTTTGGTAGCAATACTTTCGGACAAGGCCAGCTTGTCAAAAGTGGAAGCTCCCGGTTCGAATCCGGGCTGAGGTAAATATTTTCTCGCTTTCCTAAAAAATTAATCAGTAGGTCGAAAAAGGCTTACATGAATAACTGAACAGATAATCCATCTTAAATGTACCGCAGGCTGTAAAAAACTTGAGCCAACATGAGAATTACCAGGAAAATACAATATCTCCTCCCCGACATCATACCGTGCAGAAATTTAGAAGCCTGGCGCCTGCTCGAACTGATCGAGTTCAGCTCGACTCGACTCGAAACCTAACAAACTCAACTCGACTCGTTCGAACTTCGAGTCCCGAATTTTTTGCACACCCCTAGCAATGTTCTGCAATACTTTGTTGACCATTTAAAAAAATTCTGCATTTTGTCATAATTCTGCAGAAATTCTGCATCGTGCACGAAGTCGGCAGAACTTCTGCTGCCCTTTTTTCTGTAGAAATTCTGCAGAATCCATTCTGCAGAACATCTGCAGAATGTCTACAGAAATTCCGCAACTCTTTTCACTTGGGGCTGATATATCGAAAAATGTAAACATAACTCTGAAACAACGCCTGAAGGTATTAAAATCTTTTCTTAGTACGCATACATTCTCTACAGGTGTATGTATACATTTTAATTGTGTACTAAAACTATCAAACTTACAACGTCGGAATAGATAAGGAATTTCTTAAAAACAAGTTCATATATTTTTTATATTTCTGAAACCAGGCATATATCGAATAATGTAAACATATTGAAACAATTACTAAACCTTTTTAAAAACTTGAAAAAAAATACTTTCTCATAATGACGGAAGATATCGGAAGTATTTTTTTAGTATACACTTTTTTCAGAGGTGTATAGTTTTATTGTATACATGAATTATTTAATTTACAACTTCGATAGGGATTAGGAACTTTTTGAAAAACAAGTTCAAAAATTTTTTATATTTTTGAGACCTGGTACATCAATTAGTGTGAACCTATTCAAAATATAACTGAAATTTTTTCAACAACTTTTTGAAATGAAATTTTTCATTTAAATAAAACTTGTTAACAACACCGGAAAATATTTAAAAACTTTGTTTTGAGTACACATACCTTTCTCAGATGTATATAGTTTTATTGTATACTAAAATGACTGATCTTACGATTTAAGTAGAGATTGGGAATTTCATAAAAAAAGTTCATAAATTTTTTATATTTCTGAAAACTTGTGTATTAAATTATATAAACATATAAGAAAATTTACTGAAACTCTTCAACAACTTTTCAAAAGAAAATAATCGTTTTTTTTTGGAAAAACTTTCTAACAGCGATTTCGGTAGGGAATGGGCATTTCTTAAAATCAAATTAATAAGTTTTGTATATTTTTGAATTCTGGTATATCGATGTATTTTGATGCGCTGAATACATATACGGCCTTGAAAAACATACGCAAATGTTACTTGTTCTTTTTTCTTTTTTCAATTATTGTGTGAACCATAGCAGGCAATACTTAATAATGGTTCATTCAGTATACATTTTATACAGAATCACTTATTTTTCCATATTTTATCGTTATAATAGTATATAGACTACGTTTATTTAGTATAATATAAACCGATATAGTGTATTGTACAATTTTCCTCTTTACAGACGAACAGCACGCCTAGCTTAAACCAATTTACAATAAAATGACCTTGCTTGCCCATGTTTCCTAGATACTTTCTTTTGAAGATGGCTTCGGACTACTTTAAGCCTAATATTTAAAAAATCGTTAGCGTCGTTTCTGAAATAATGTGTTTTTTAAAGTGTAAAGTAGTTGACATAGATGTAAAGGTGTATCAAATTTCCTGAAAAAAAAAGAAAGCTTGTTCTAGATCGTTTTAATTTGCTAAATATTCCTTCGAGTATTGAGCTTCTTTGAAGAATTAAAACCGTTTTTACTGCGAGTTGCTTGCTGTTGAAGGCTGTTTTCTTGAATTCTATTCTTTAAATGTCTTCTAAGAATTTTAAGCTTCAAATTAAAAGTCATTATTTCCAAAAAATGTGCTGAGTTTTCTATTTTAATCAATATTATGCTCGCTCCACAATAGAATTTTTCAATACCATCTGATGTCAAAATTGTATTTCAAATTTTGCATCTGGATAATGTTTGATCAGAATATAGTATTGTATTCGTTTACTGAGAGCTATATGCAAATTTAACGACCGAATTTCATGTAGAATCCAGAGATAGAAAGATATTTGACTGAAACTAAAATGTTGGAAAAAAGTTTCTCTAAAAAATCACTTTAGCAGGCCATATCTTCTAAACTATAAGTGTTAGGATATTAGTTTTTGTTTTCAGGTTTTTAGCAATTTTATCCCCTCTTTTTCTTTGTTCTGGTCTGAAGTCGTAGAATATACTTGTAACATGATATTAAAAAAAAACTTATTTTTTACGATTTCTCAATGTTTTAAAAGCGTTCTTAAGGTCACTCGATATTGAACATTTAGACATTTTGTTTTTGAATGCTAAATTACAGGGTTTAGGCAGATAAAAAGTCACATATGATTTTTTCTTTGAGAAATATACATGACAAATGGTTTATACAATTTCGAACAATGAGATATATCAAAAATGACTCAAATGATTTTTTAAATTTCAGGCTAAAAATAGCCGCAAACCATCCTCAAAAGAAAAAGTTCAGGAAACGTGGACAAGTGAGGTCATTTCAGTGGAAATCGGTTTATGATAGGCATGATAGGTTTTATAATTCTATCAGTTACTATTTTTTCTACATAATACTCTTTTATGAGTGTGAAAGAGTAAAGAAGACGAGGGTGAGGTTTCTTTTTCAATTAATTTAGGTTATAGCCCTCATCCGTGGCCATAACGTTTGCCTACTTAGATAAAATTAATATTTGTTAAAATTAAAAGTTAAATTTAAAAAAACTTTATATCAATTAAATTAAGCTTTGACCCCTAGCCATGTCCAAAATGTCGTATTTTTTTTTTAATTATAAAAATTACAAAATATGCCACCATGGAGTTTAGATAAATTAAATTCTTTAAAATGTTTGATAATTACAAGAATAAGAAATTACAAACCCTCATACCAATTGGAAAATCTTCTTCACAAAGTTGACTCTTTTATTCGTCGCCCAAATTCATAAATCGTCTGACTTTTTTATAATTTCTTTTGGAAGATTGTTGAAAGCTGTAACACTACAGTGTATAGTAGACCTTTGCGCTGTTCTAGTTCAATGGTATTTATTTCTTGATTCGCAAAAAAATCTAGTAGTGTAATTATTTATATTGTTCCCCACTTTAAATTGATAATCAGTTTCTATAAGATTATTTATCATTCTATATATCATTTTTGCTCGTTCTATGTCCCGAAGAGTAAGTACATCTGGTAGCTCTGTTATTGTATATAATTCCGTGGTACACCTCGTTTGGAAAACTCTGCATGGTTTTAAGTATTTTGTTTCGAAGTTTTTGTATTTCATCTGGTAGATGTTCTGAAGCAGAGCCCAGTTTGTGATCACATACCTAATATAAGATTCCCGAAAAGCGTGGTAATAAATCATTTTCTTATTCTCTTCACTTAATAACTATTCAAATCTTCTAAAATCACAAGACCACGGAATTTTCTTTCATAACTTGTTCTATATGTCGTTTTCTGGTTAATTTCTTATCAATTATGGCTCCTAGATATTGGTACTGATTCCCGTGTTCTCGTTAATAAAGATAATTTATCAATCCTATTTTCGTAAATTTTTAATAAGTCGCTTAACAAAAAAATTGGCCTATAATTACCTGCATTATCTCTAGATTAGGGCCAAAACATAAAAAAACTGTTACTTTGAAGAAAAATATGACGTTTTTCAATTTCTTTTTGAAACGTGTTGTGCCTCCTTTGGCAATAGAAAGAGGAAGGGTGTGTGTATTCCTACTCACCCCTACACCCCTACACTTCTTCGTGGAAAAATGGTAGGGGTGTATTCGCATTCATTTTTCCCTCTTTGAAGAAAATGGCCATGAAAATATCCGAAAATGTGATTTTTAAGGTGAAAACTTGAAGAAAACCTGAAGTAAACTGAGTTTACGACAACAATATTTGCTGGTTATATCATGATTACCAAGATTCATAGAAATACCAGGTTTTGAATATATGACAATTTCAAGAACCTGTATTCATACATATAATAATTTATTTTTTTAAATTCCAATTTTCACCGAAGCCGAGAAACTGATCATTTCTAAAATTGTTACATTAAAATTCTAAATATCTGCCCAATAGAATTTAGTATACAATCAAACTATATGTACCTTAAAAAAATGTATGCGTACTAAAAAAAGTTTCCTGATCTTTTCAGGCGCTATGGAAAAGTTGCAGCAATCTTTTTATTATGATCACCTTATACGACATACAAGGTTTCAAAAATAATAAGAAATTCATAATGGTGATTGCCAAAAAGTTGATCATAAGACCCCTTTTCCAGTATCGCCACTTTTACGAAAAGGCTACCCCCGAAAATGTTCATTTTTACCATTAGAGTGTGTAAAATGTGGAAAGAAGGTAGGGGAATGCTTGTACTTACTTCTACTTTTCTTAAAAATATGACCATGAAAATATTCAGAAATGTTATTTTCAAGGTCAAATGTGGAAGGGAGGTAGGGGAATGCTCGTACTTACTCCTACCTTTCTTGAAAATATGACCATGGAAATATCCAAAAATGTTATTTTCAAGGTTGAAACTTTTCAAAATCTTAAAAAACTAAGTCTTTTAAAACGACACTTGCGGTTATTATCATGGCCGCATTTTAAATCAGCTCGTCAAGATTTATTTATTCGAGTATACACAATAAAACTATGTATATCGTTCAAAAGTGTATGCGTACTAAAAAATGTTTCTTGATCTCTTCAGGCGTCATTGAAAAGTTTCAGTATTCTTCTTATTATGTTTACATCATTCGATATATGAGGTTTCAAAAATATAAAAAATTTATAATGGTGATTGCTAAAATGTTGACCATTTCAAGTTCCAGCCATTTTTCATACTTTCTTTGATTAATAGTTTTTTAATAAAAATATCTCAATACAGTACTACTTATATCAAAGCACAGTTTATTAAAGTTTCAAAATTTGAGACGACTTCGTTTAGAAATTATAAATAACAAAGTACCCAAAATGTCTGGTTTCAATAATCATTTCTAATTCTGGCCAACAGGTTTTTTGTCTGAACACGCAGCATTGCTATTTTAGGATAAAACTTGAAAATAATTATTTAAACTATTCATGATGCGAGCTGAAATGGCTAACTCATACTTACAAAGATTTTATTATGATTACAAATCGATTTCTTAAAGCTGGTTTCAAATAATAATAAATAATGATCACTATTTTTGCGTAATATTTTTTATACAGTGTTCGGTAACGCTCTAGATTAATTTATCATGCTCTAAAATGAGAGGATATATTGAAACGCTCAAGTCGAAATCAAATAAATCGTGACCGTCAAAAATTTTTCTTGGCCAGTAGTTTTGGATATTTTAAGACTTTTTATAACAAGAGATCTAAGAATTGTTTTTTTATTTTATTTTTTTTTCAAATGTTTATTTTAGAGAAAAAGCCTGAATGTAAAAAATATGAGATATCTGTAATCAGCACATTGAAATATATCCATGTAAGAGGTTTCAAAAATGCAGAAAATTTATGAATTTGTTCTTAAATGTGTATGCGTACTACGAAAAATGTTGTAGTCTCTTCCCGCGTTATGGAAAAGTTTGAGTAATCAGGACGTGAACTTATCCAGTATATGAAAGACACTCGGAAGCTAAGATCATCGACTGTAATTCCATCTACAACGTAAGTGACCATTCATTGTTCAAAATTTTTGTGATTTTGTAACACCTTACGATACGATAATTTAATACAGTTTAAACATTTTTCGAATTATTAACTATACGTCATACCTCATTCTTAATTTATCTATAAACGAACGCTAAGGCCATCCATTTTTAATTTTTAATTAAAATACACTATGTTTTGGTAATGAACTTCCAATACATTTATTGTAATATTACAACTACATTTATTCGACGTCGGATAATCGTTATCGGGGAACGGATTCTCGACCACATTCACAACCTTGTATGTAGTTGTCAATTGTTTGCAAGGTTTTCATCCAACTTTAGATAAAAAATATCTCTGAGATTTACTTTAATAACTCTGTCCTTGTTCAATCATATCTCTGCACCCTCTCCCTCATATCACTTGTGATTTTTTTACTCATCCCTCCAACAAGGGGTTATAACCTTTCTTGAAATCTATTGTTCACCCCTCAATGAAATCCTGTAAAATCTTTTATATCTTAAAATCTGCACTGTTAGAAATGATCGCAATTTTAATAGACATTTGTTTATTAAATTCCGTAACTCGAGTGTATGAAATCGCCATTAGGACAGTTGTATATCAAATATTAATACGGTTATATTCGTGATTTGTTATAAAAGTAAAAATATTCCACTTTACACAAATTAAAAATAATTTTGGCAGTATTTCCCAAGGCTAAATGATAAAACGTGATATTTACTTCTATGTGAAGATCAATTAAACTGATTTTCAAGTATAATGATTGAGTTAGGCGAATTATTGAAAGACCTAATATACAAGCAGTTGTAATCACGTTAAAATTCTAATGCTCAGAGTGAATTTTAAAAAAATGACACCAGTAAGTTGCACTTTCATTATAAATAACAATACAGTCGACCAATCCTAGATCCTTACTTGAATTTCAAATATTCGACAAGATTTGAAGAAATCAGAGCACTTTCGTGTTTCACGAACTCTGTTTCACTGGCATAATCAAAATATATGTGCATTTGTTTTGAAATTCACTGCAGTGAATATACTATAACTTTTGCGTTTCGTCTTATACTTACCCGTAATTGACCCTACATTTTTGTTACCTGTTTTGCGAAATGAAATCAGAGCCTAAAACACACACACACACAGACAGTTTGTAAAAATGAATTTTTTAGTTCCTGGGGTCAAATTATATCTAAATATGTCAAAAAAAGAGATTTGTATATTTAAATCACTAGAAACCTCACTCTGTCAGGAAGCAACTATAAGCAAGCAAAGAAGAACGAAAATTAGTAAAAATTAGATTGTTGTGATCTATTCGGTTGTATGTCGAGATTTCCGATTCAATTTTTATTTTATCACCATTTTTCTGAATATTGTGTTGCTTGACAGAATGTTTTATTAATCATAGGTGCATTATATGCAGAACACTTCTGACTTAAAAACAATTAACTTTCATGTGCTCAAAGAATGACAAAAAAAATTACTGCCTTAAACCATTTTTTAAGTTCCATCTTGAAATATGAGCTTCACAGATGAAAAGAAAAACTTCAGCGTCAGACTTTTAAATGTTTATAAATACTTTTGAATCTACAATTTTCATCGCTACTTCCCTTTATCTAAGCCATACTGAACATCGAATGAAAATCTTATTCCTTCGGTACCAGGACCAAAGCTCGAACGCAAGACGCTTGAGAAAAACGAAATACAAACTCAACACTCTCACCACTACGCCACAGATACTTGGTAACTGCACTTACAATTGAGTGTATTTGAATGCAAACCATCCTTCGTCACTTTGTCTACCATTTTTTTCTAATTTTCACAGAAAATGCTACTTAAGCTTAAGCGTTTTTAGAAAGAAGTAGTTTCCTCAAAACAACGATTTTTTTAAATTGAGGAATGAAGAGAATAATAAAACAATACTTTAATTTTATTGTGTTCACTTTATTATCTATTCTTTATCTTCAGTATCTCCATTTTCGTGAAAAGTTGTTCAAAGTTGAAAAAGTGTATCCATGTTTGTGAAATATAATAAAGCTAATTTTTTAATCTATAAATGAAAGCCTCCTTGACATTTTATAAATAATTAAGTATAGCAAGAGTCAGGATTTCCCTGATTCTACCTGATCTGGGATTTTGCTAAGGAAAACTCTTTAACACCTTATTATATTATCAACAATATCTTAGTCTCATCGCATTCCTTTTAAGCCGGAATACGAATATAAGATTTCTAATTAATGATAGATTACTCTTATATCGTTGCCCTAATACCGCCCCATTATACTTTTTTGTTTAAACTAGAATCGCTAACCAGGCCCTTGTCAGAGTCTCATTTAAAATGGGGCTAAATTGGGCATTTTATGCACAGAAGTAGCCGCCTTTTTCATTCAGCGATGTATTTTTACTCTCCGGGTAGGTAGAGAAGAGGTACAAGAGGTTTTGAAAAGAAATTGAAAAACCTCACATATTTATTTATTTTTTTCTTTAAATAACATTTTCTTCACTTTTTGACTCCGAAAATGAGTAACATTTACATACGAATATTTTTCATTGCCGTTATCATCATCAGCGCATAAAACGACATCAATATATGGAAATTCAACAATATACAAAATTTATAAACTTGTATTTAAAAAATTACCGATCTCTATGTTGGAGTCGTGAGTTTAATAGTTTTAAAATTCCTGCGCTGTAGTTGTGTGCATCTTTGCGATAAAATTTAGTATACAATAAAACTGTTTACATGTAAAGGAAATATAGCGAAAAACAATATTTTTAAATCAGTTTTTTGTTGTTGTCCACCTTTGAAAAATAGTGACGACAGTTACGTTGCGGCATTGAATACATATAAATCATCTGCACCATCAAGTGATTCGATCCACAGCTATTGCCAGGAATTTAGCTTATCAAAAATATAAGAAACATACTGAAGTTCTTACACTGTGGTACTACCTATATCGTAAGTTGAGATATATAAGTAAATTAAATCTATATACTTTATACAAAACTTGATCATTTATTATTTAAAATTACTTGAAACCTCGAGCTTTATTTATTCGGTAAAGGGTGCAGCGTGGTCACTTAGCCAGTGCATATTACGACCTTCAAATCAGCCCCCTATCGTGGGGCTGGTAATCTACCAACCCTAAATCTCTAGAAAAAACTGGGGGTGAGAAACGTTTCAGATAATCGGTGAAACGGGCTAACAGCAAGCTGGGTAACTAAATCTTTGAAGCCCACGGTGAGTTTACCCCAGCCTCAGTTACCCAGCCTGCTCCCATGTAGAAATGGCCCCATTTGTCTCTTTTTCTAGTCAATGCTAGTTAAGAACTGTATGGGTCTTAGTCAGTGTGGCCCGTCTTACTAAAACATTTCCTATTCTCATCAAAATGAAAAATCATAATATTCGTATCATGAATATTCAAAAACACAATTAGAAATTAAGGGGCCTACAATGGCTGCCCTTAACAACAAACTGCGCATGCGTGATTCCTGTTGACACCGCGGACGTGCGTAGTGAGTCGGTGATTCGCCATTTTGCAACAGCTGTTAGAAAAGCTACGACACTACACATCGCTTCTTTCAAATTTCCTATATTATTCCAGTCATTCATCAGAATATTGAACAACAGTGAGTAGAATTCCTGAAAACAAGAGCAGAGAAATATTCTGGTTCAAGTGTGAAATTAATTTAGTCTTCATGAGAGACAAAGAAAAGTGATTCTTCAAGTTAGAACATAGTTGTGTTTTTCTGAGTGCAGTCATTACCTCGCGAGGGCTGACTCAAAACTTCTACACGGATTAGTTGATAAATAACAAAAATGTCCACCTAAATTCAGAAATAAATCAATTTCACTGGTTTAATAGCATCGATATTGTCGAGCGATAACAGGATACTCTCGTTAGGGCCTGGTTAGCAGTTCTAGCTAGAGCCTGGCTGAAATAGCATTACATAACTAGTCCGGCCCTCTCCATTTTTTCTGATCAGCATCCGATCAGAAATTGGAAAAAATATACAGGGCCCTAATAAATCCCGATCACAATTTCTACGTGGGCTAACACCCAGTTTCATCAATTACCTGCAATGTTTCTTACCCCCAGTTTTTTCTATGTTCATCCGCAATAAATATACCATGTGTAGGTTGTGAAAGATTGTACAAATCTCTTAAAAATCAGTTAAACGCGTTTAGGAGTCATGGAAGAACAGACAAACAGATTATCCCAAAGTTTATACCTAGCAAAATCGCTTTCCAGCCCTGAAGACCCCCAATTAACACAATTCCATAAAAATCGTTGGCCCGTTTGATATAATACGCGTAGTTTTTTGAAACTGATACGAAATATTGTTTATAAATATTATTATATAATATTTTTTGCAAATGAAAATATGTTTTCGATTACAGTTCTTTGACTTCCCATGAACAATGAGGGACCAAATTTAGATAATTCAATCGGGTTCCTTCTGAAAAAATATTTATTTCTATCCAATTAATTTGTAACAAAAAAATTTACAGAAAATATCACTTTAACCGTATTTTTAAATTCCTTTCATATTATAATTCAAATTTTAGCAATTTGATATTTCAAAATGAGTTCATTATTTGTCAATTAGTAATAGCTTATAAAGTAGAATCTGTCAATATTGGTCCTTACGACACATACATGCTTACTGTCGGCTCATCAAATAGTGTAAAGTAAGAAATTATGAATTTAATAGTATTTATTATTCAATATATTATGATATTTGAAGAACTATTAAATCATTGAATTTATGATTTGATATTAAATATATTAAATACTGTTAAATTTATACTTTTTTAATTAGCACAATTTGAGAAATTTTTGAAACTGAATAATAAAGAGACGATAAGGATATAAATTTTGAGGCCAATTGATTATTTTAGATTCGGCCTTGAATTGTTCGTAGGATACCAAAAAACTGTAATTAAAAACAAAATCTCATTTGCGAACAACTTTGAGTTAAAATCAGCTCCGCTGCACCGTGTACTTATATAAAAATCTAGTCGGAAAAAACTTCAGCTTCAATCGAGAAAAATTTTCAAAAAGAAAACTCACTTGATTACTTCAAAAAATATC
>JAUMHM010076241.1:0-13844 GCA_032362435.1 Melikaiella ostensackeni
ACTCGGCAAGCGCTCTCGCCTGTTCTTTCCCTTCTCCTCTAAAATCAGCGCTTTCGCTCTTAGGTCCCTTTCTTCGGTGCGCGTCACATTTATTATAGTTAAAAAAATTACATTAAGTTTCGACTGAAAATATTTATGAAAATGGATGATACCGGAAATTTTGTTTCACAGTAAATCCCAGAGATATTTCTTATCTGAAGTTGGACAAAATCGTTGCAAACAATTGACAAATACATACAAAGTTATGAATGTGGTTCTGAATTCGCCTCCAGATAAAAATTTTCAGACGTCGGATAATTGTAGTTGTCAATTGTTTGCAACGTTTTTATTCAACTTCAGATGAAAAATATTTCTGGCATTTACTGTGTTCGTAACTTTTTAATGTTTGAGAGTAATCTTTGATAAAATATCTTTGTTGATGGCGTGCATAATTTTTTACATTATTCAGATAAATCATGGGATGAAGAATTAGAATTATGCACATTTTGTAACAATCCCATGAATCTTAACAGTTTTTAGGAACAAGTATACGCAGATTGATATTTTGGATTTTAATCTTTTATTTCAACCAGTGTTGAGTATAAGTAACTTTTTTTTAAGCAGCTCGTTACAGTTACGTTATTTAACAAAAGAAGTAACTCGTTACAGTTGGCGTTATTAAAAAATAAAAGTAAGTCCTCACGCTAAAGTTTTCGAAAGAATAAGTAATTTCAAGTTCCCTTAAAAGTTACTTTTACTATTTACCCTCCACCCCTACTTTTTTTAATTTTAAAATGAATTGTATGCTATATGTTTTGATATGTGTACAGCAATTTATTTGGAATATCTTCCTCTCAAAATTAACGCTTTAAAGTTACGGTACCGTTAGAAAGAGATAATATTAAATAAACCTACATTATTCCGTAAATTGTCTTTAATTTACACTATTTTTAATTCTAAGCAACAAACTTTTTATAGAACTTGTTCTTTCTTCAACAAAACTAGTGTTTCAGAACGTTCATCACTCAAACGAAATACTTTTACAATAAGTACGGATCGTGCTAAACGGGGTAAACAAGGTTCACTTATTGAAACCCTACCTTCGAATAACTTATTTGCGGGTGGTGAATCATTGATATAATTCATGAAAATCGTTAATATAGAACGATGAAGGTTGAATCGAAAACTGTTGAATATATCAGAGAAGAAATTAACATTTTGGAAAGACACTGACATTTATACGTTTTTGTAGTAACTTTTGTATAGAATTCTAAGGGAAGTCATTAAACTTCACTTGTGGCTGATTATTTACAAAATTTCTATATGATTTGAGGTATTTTCGACAAAAAATTGTGTACTTTGCACAGTGGGGCCCTAAAACTAAATTTTATCGTATGCCTCTAAAATATATGTAACAATGTTAATTAATAATTGAACCATTATCTTCTGAAATTTTTTTTATATTTTTATCAAACCCTTATATATTTTCGAGTCTGGTGAAGCCAGCCTTTCTGTCATCCAAAAAGTAGAGAATTTTAGTATGCACATTGCCGGAGTTCCTACAAAAAACTAGTTTCAAAAATATCAATATGCAATATTTTCCTTGTGGGCGTTTGACAAATACTTTTTAATGAAAACAGAAATTTTGAATTTCGTCAATAATTGAGGAAATACCAGCTGTTTGAAAATAACATTATATAGGGTGTCGTAAACTCTGCAAAATTCAGATATAAAAAAATGTTTAAAAAAGTATAATTATAATTATAATTATTATATTATATTTTAATTTATTTTTTTATTTAAAAAAAAATTTTTTTTTTAATTTTTTAAAATTTTTTTATTATATTATAATTTTGAACCGCATTCACAACTGAGTTTGATTCTTTCATAGTTGTTCCCACGAGAAGCTAGGGAAAGGGTTCGTCCACCCTTGCAGCGCCCCGCATGCAAGGGTAAGGCTGATACTCTAGGAGGTCGTCCGGTATCCCAGAGACACCGTTTGAGACACATCACCCGTGCCATTCAGCTTTCGGCACGATTGTTTACGCCTTAGCTTGGTGGTTTTTACTGCGGGACCATCCCTGACAATTGTCCGCGACTGCTTATCAACTTTTGTAACCGTATTTAGCAGAAACCCTCGGTACAGGGACCCTCTATCTGCAACCTGAGGATGCGTCGGGTGGCTTCGCCATAGGCCCTCCGATTCGATTCCAAAGAAACCGAATATTAATTATATGATATTAATATTAATTATATTGTATATTGTATATTATATATATATATATATATATATATATATATATATTATTTCCAGCTAAATAAGCGGGTAGGGTAATATGAGAACCGAGAAAAATCCATATAGAGGATAAAAAAACATATAGAAAAAGTTGCATGCACCGGCCAAGTGCCGGATAGAACCAGATCAAAAGTAGGATACAAATACCACAGAAGTTTCCGGATAGGATCAGATAAATAACCGGATAGGGTAATATGAGGACCGAGAAAATTCTGCATAGAGACGGATAAAAAAGCATACACAAAAAACTGTATGTACCGGTCAAGTGCCGGATAGACCCGAATAGAGAGTGGGATACAAACACCGCAGAAGTTTCCGGATAGAATCGGATAAAAGTCCGAATCCTTTTTATTTCGTCCTTTCGAGATGGAACCTTTAATTCGGACTTTCCGAGTTCGCACCTGTGCATTTGATGTCCCCGAGTTGGAAGCTTGTCATCTGGACACGTCGATCTTATGATAAAATGCGCTCATCCCAATATTAACTTCTTTGTTATGTCTATTTGCCTGCCCAAGGGCCTTATTAGTTCTTGCAATTGTTTGAAAGTTTTCCATCTACTACAATTTTTTGTTACTAAATACCATTGTAATGAAGAACCAGAACGATTTTAGTACGAAATAATTTCTGTCTACAACAAACTCACAACACAGGATTATTTGTTTAAATAAATTGTCTATAACAATAAAGTGAAATGTTGAATGAAATTTTTAAATTTTTTAAATCTATCTTCAATAATTCTGAATAACAACAAATTTATTCAAGTAATTTGTTCAGAGATAATAATTAGATTCTTGAAATGACTCATTTTCCCACTGTCTTCGTTTATATATTGTTGTACCCGAAAAAATATAATTATCAAATTGGGTTCGACAGTTTTCTTGAAAATTGAATGCAGATCATTTCTAAAGAAGGAACTTTCAAATACGTTTTGAATTGCAGGCTGTAGACTATTTTGAACAGTGAATACCTGACCAAGTAGTTGGCCCGTCAACAGTCAGTCAGAAAACACCATCTGCAGCCAGCATCTTCTTCTCTTCTTCGAGTATTTCGACCCTGACTCTAAAAGAGAAATCAGATGTACCTATCCACAAATATTTAGTTTGCAATCTGTGCGGACTTTAAATTCGAAAATCAACTCTGGAGATTTAAACTCCAGTAGCTGAACAACAAAGGAACAGGTCAGCACCATTCACCTGGCCACCCCAGCCTACTACCCTGCATTCTCGTCAACGCCAATTTGTCAGGGATCCTCCAAGGTCCCGAATCTAAGAAGCGAAGTACGAGTTAGTACCAGTAGCTGAGAGGGTGGAACTCTCATCCTATTTGAAATTCTGTAACTACCCGAATTTATTGACAGCTCTTTACAATCTTTTCTCCCTTCATATATTTGTTTGTTAAATACTCGTCACTGTTCGAGGTGGACTAAACCAAACAAGGAGTCGATTCAAAGCCTGTCAGAAGTAAAAGAGTATCCCGAGGTGAAATACCAATTCATCTAAACTCAATATCAAATTGATCAATCAAACCTTTTCAACCATAAATTTGTAAAAATCAATAAATAATGATAATTCTTATAAATTGTAAACTCTTGTTGTGTATGTTTGTAACTGTATCTGATAGTTACCCTCATCACAGTTTTCTAGTTATTCAGTTACATTCTACAACGAGGAACCACCGTGAAATGAATAAATAAATATTTAGGTAAGTTATATCTCTCGGGGCGTAACATGAGATACGAAAAAATATTACTCAGAAAAATTATTCATCTTAAGAAAATTTACAAATTGTCCTTATACCGTTTTTTAATAGAAGGCAAGGTTTTTGTTTTCGTCGTGAAAAATAACATTGAAAATACTTTTTTTTTAAACGACACAAGATACAACAACATTTCTAATGTAAAAATTATTTACCTGAAAAAAGGTCTACAAATTTATTATTGACCATTTTTTCATAAGAATGGTAGTTTTCGCTAATTCGGGAAAAAATAATATTAAAAATGAAAAAATTCGAAGGACCCAGAACCAATGTACAGGAAATGGTTTTTAATCGAAATTTCTGATTATGTATTTTTTTATATAATTTTGAATTTGCAGATCAATAATTCGAAACGAAATTATCAAACAAATGGACTATTTTCGCTCATAAAAATACCAAACTTTCAATTTTTACATGCATTTTAATAGAAAAGTTCGGCTATTATTAAGATGTTATCCTTCTCGAAAATTTGCCGTTACATTTGGCTATATGTATGGCTATATGACATTTCCTAAAAAGCAAAATCCAGGAGATTCTTCGATTATACTATTAGGATCGAAAATTAAATCACAGTGAGCAAAAGATACATATCCTAGCAAGAAAAGTCGTTGAATCTATTTTAAGGGTTATTTTAACATGCCTCAAGGATTCAAGCAAGGAAACTGACATTTCCTAACCAAAATCACGGGAGATTTTGTATTTGAGGAAATATCGATTTCCTTGCTTCAACTTCAAGGGATCTTGAAACAACTCTTAAAATGAATCAAACGACTTTCCCTGTTAGGGTATGGTTTTCTTGTTTATCGTGAATTGATGTCCGAACCCATTGGTATAATCAAAAAGTCTCCCGTGATTTGGGTTGTTAGAAAATGTCGATTTCCTTGCTTGAATGTGTATGGGATGTTAAAACAAACCTTCAAATGAATTCAACGACTTTTCCTCTTTGGAGATGTTTTTCACATCCATTTTGAAGTGACTTCCGACTCTAATAGTACAATACAAAAAATCTCGTGTGATTTTGCTTTTTAGGAAATGTCGATTTCCTTGCTCGAATCTTTAAGGAATTACTTTTCCTGCTAGGATATGTTTCTCTTCTTCAATGTGAATGAATTTCCGATCCCAATAGTATATTCATGAAATCTTAATTGATTTTACGCTTCAGGAAACGTCGATTTCCTCGCTTGAATGTTTGAGGAATTACTTTTCCTGTTAGGATAGGTTTCTCTTGTTTATTGTGAATTAATTTCCGATTTCGTGGTTTAGGAAATGTCTATTTCCTTGCTCAAATATTTAAGGGATGTTAAAACTACCCTTAAAATAGATAAAACGACTTACCGTGCTAGGATATTTTTTTGTTTATTGTGAATTGTATTCTGAATCCACTGGTATAATCAAGGAATCTCCCATGATTTTGGTTGTTAGCAAATGTTGATTTCCTTGCTTAAATCTTTAAGGCATGTTAAAACAACCCTTAAAATAAATTCAATGACTTTCCTGCTAGGATATGTTTCTCTTTTTTGTTGTGAATTAATCTCGGACCACAATCGTATAATCAAAAAATCTCCCGTGATTTTGGTTGCTAGCAAATGTCGATTTCCTTGCTTGAATCTTTAAGGGGTGTTAGAACAACCCTCAAAACAAATTCAACAAGTTTTCCTGCTTTGATATGTTTATCTTGTTCATTGCGAATTAATTTCCGATCCCAACAGTCTAATAAAAAAATCTCCCGTTATTTTGCTTTTTAGAAAATGTCGGTTTCCTTGCTTGAATCTTTAAGGGATGTTTAAACAACCTTTAAATAAATTTAATGACTTTCCTTGCTTGGAAATGTTTCTCACATTTATTTCAAAGTTATTTCCAACCCCAACAGTATAATAAAATATCTCCCGTGATTTTGCTTTTTAGGAAATATCGATTTCCTCGCTTGAATATTTGGGGGGTGCTTAAACAACCCCTTAACATCCTGCATACAGCAAATTGTAAATCTGTCAAGTTCATGAATACAGAACTTTTGTTTTAGTGGGTCCGATCTACAAAATCTGAGACATCTAACCAAATCTGTCAAAAAGTTTTTAGGAAGGATAACATTTCAGTATACATTACAAATATATACAAATTACAAAAAAATTATCATTAGACATTTTGACAAAAAGGCATGTTTTGAACATTTGGTGCGGAGTCCTTCATAAATAAACGACACAAGGTATAATCAAATGTTTTATATCAACATTTAATACCTAAAACTGAAGTCCTGTTAATTAATTAGACTTTACTTTTATCGTAAATTGATTTAGAACCAATCTATTAAGATTATTTCATTCGCCAAAATAGAAACAGGTAATAATTCAAACAATCGCACATTTCCGAAAATGGCTAATTCCATGAACATTCTTTGAACAATAGTTATTTAAACGAAAGTAGATATTTTCTGATAAATTGAGTTATTAATTTATGCTTCAATTACAAGAAATCTTGATAGTATTCATAGGCAACCATGCAGATTGAAACAAATCTTGAGCTTCGCGTCCCTGTTTAAAAATTGGTATTAAAATCGAAATGAAGTCTTTTCTCTTATGAACTCTTCCATGCATCAAAAAACAGAACACGAAAAGGCTCATAAATCAAAAATAGCCTCACATCGACCTTCTTTTCGGCTCATTAGAGACAAATTCATAACAAATCGAATTCAAAATTTTAAAAAATAATAATAATAAATACACTGATCTAATTTTTTAAGTTACAAATATAATTAATTAAGCAAATTAAGGTACAGAAAGTAATATGACATAAATTTATTATATGATAGTTCAACATGATATAGAAAATTTTGCGTTTTGGACATACTATCGAGTACGAAGCGCGAGACACGTGATGAAAATGTTTTCGTTAAGGCTGACGCATAGTGAGGAAAAAGTACATTTTTGGTTCAAAATGCGATTCCGACTGAACCTGAGAACCGATTTGGATGTTTTTTTCTAAAAAAGCTGACAAAATTTTGGAGAGAATTGTCGAGGCCGATTTCTGAAAAAAGTATCCAGTTTTTTATAAACAAACACATATATGGGAAAAGACGACCATTTTTTGAGTTTAATCCTCTAGCTTCTTGGGAATAGAGTGAAAAGTTTTGCAATTAATTCAGTTTGATAGTGCGACATTACTAGAAGATTATCCAATAGCGAGCATCCAAAAAGACATTTGTTAATAAACAAATTATTTGTTAAAAGTTGATTTTCGCGAATTTCCCTTATTTTCATATTATTTTCCCTCATCTTGTAAGTAATTCATCGCATAACATCACTATGATGGAAAAAGTTCGTATTTGAATGATAATTATCAATAATATAAACAAATTACATTAACAAATGTGTATTTTAGATGTTTTTCAGAAAAAAAGTTTTTTTTTTCATTCAGTACTTACGGTTGGCCAACACAAGGGGGTTTGAATACAAGGAATGATTGAACAATACTTTTAATAATTGTTATAAATAAATTCTCAAACAAATAAAAAGACGCGACACTCACGAGTCTGAAGAAAGTTCCTCTACCAGAGTTGATAAGCTAAATCGCATACAATATGGTACGCGGCTTTTGTTTAGCTGATTGTTTCTCTTATTCGCGTAGGACCCATATGTGATTTGATAGAAGAAATCATCATCGCTGGAGAAATTTTATTTTCAGTTTTTTAAATTGTGAACCATATTTGTATTCACTCCTAACAAAGATTCTTCTTCGTTCGCGTTACTCATTTTTTATGTAAAAAGAGTTTGCTCATCATTTTTACTCATATGTTGTGACGAGCTGTTTCTCACCTGTCACTTAACAATCCTTACCGGCACCGGGACTGTCAGAGAGAGAGAGAGAGAGAGAGAGAGAGAGAGAGAGAGAGAAACTTTATTAAATTAATGGTTCCACCAGACCGTAGAACGAGGGTCCGACTCCACATGGTCACTTCTGGGCTATGCGAAATTCATTTATTTACACTTTGTCGTCTCATTTGTTTATTACGTATACGAGAGTGCCAGCTGTCTACTTAGGAGGATCGCAGCGTTCCAGGGTTCAGAGGAACCGCCACTGGAAGACCAACCCACTAATAGACAGGCCAGCTTCACTTTTTAAAAGTCCAGTACCGGAAGCCCCGGCAATGGCACATGGCGGCAAGATCGATTTACTTTCCGAATTAAATAAAACCTTTTCTCATCCACTATTAAGTTTTTTTAATGGAGATAAGGGGATGAGAAAGGAAGCTCGCGTTAAACTCCAGGCTCCTTTTGTTAATGGTACTACCGCCGCGGGTTCTTTAAGCGCAGTATCAACCCCCCCAGGTTGGACCAACTCTTTTTCCTTCATTAAATCCAACTAACCTGTCATTTAATTATGCACAAATTTTTGGAATGCCTTATCCATTAAATTCGCCGACAGGACCCTGAATACCAAGCGCTACGAATGAACCAAACATCGATCAATTCAGATAAATATAGATGTTATGTTTTAACCAGGTGTTTGTGATTAAATAAATAGATCTTGAAATCTTTTTTGTCTACTGGCCATAAAAACGTTTATTAAGTTGCTACATCTTGGGCGTTTTGTCCGTCAACGCTGGACCTCATCGTCTGAAATGTAACAACTTAATAAACGTTTTTATGGCCAGTAGACAAAAGAGATTTCAAGATCTATTTATTTAATTTATCGATCAATTTAGATTCCCCGACGCATAAAATCCAGCAGGGTACAACTCACAAAGACCCAAAACGACATTCGGGATTAGGCAGCCTCTTCCCAAACACAAACACCTCCGAATCAGAATACGATGTTTTGAAAAAAGACACATAATAGGAAATAACTACAGTTCGGAAGGTAATAAGTCAAAAGGAGAGGATCGTCCACCTTGTAGTAAAAATCAGTCTAAGGACATGCATTCTAAAATATCACAATTTGATGCAAAAGTCAATAGAATTAAAAACTCTAAACCTAATTTATCGGATCGACCACGCAGAAGTAATATAGGGTTTAAAGAAAGTCAACCACGGGATCATTCTTCAGATAGAGACATAGTTCACAGCAATAGGTCGTCACATGGAAATCGTTTCGCAATAGGGACTTAGGCAAAATAGTTTTGGGTCGGAACTTAACCGATAAAGAAATGGGCGTTTTAAGTGCGGATGGATTTTTAACCAAAATAGAAGATCGAAGAAAACTAACTAGAGTATTCGGCGAAGAAAAGTTAATGGCTATGCCGGTTTTACTAGACGGAATACCCCTCAGATTGTTTGAAATCAACGAAAAAAAATTTTTAAGTCAGCGGAAGTTCAGGAAAGAATTTAGGTCCCACTTTGGCGACATTGACTTTGAAAGACGCGTCAAAAAGCAAATCCAAGCTAGAAATCACGGGAAGGACAAGAGTATTGATGATTACTTAACCAATATTCAAAGCCTGATCAATCTGCTCGAAGACGAAGTTCCGATAGTTGACCAGTTAGATTAGGTCCATAGGGGCCTCCGATCTTAATATCACAAAGTTATTCAACGCTGAGAATATAGATCATATCGAAAATTATCGCGCCTTGGGAGTTGGAAAAAAGAATGGAACGTGTATTTCAAAGATTACAAGGCCCCTCCTCCTCCCGAAAATTCTTTCCTTGAAGAGTTCGCGTATAAACCACTTTCGGCTCAGAAACCAAACAAACAATCGTCATTTTCCGCGGTCAAGGAGCACGTAGATAAGATCTCCACGATCAATAGCGAAAAACAGAAACGGGATAACCGCGGCAAAAACAATAATCAATCAGGCGGTAAAAGTAACACTCCTCACGCCGGATTTAAGTATGGGAGAGGCCAGCAGAATAGTAATACTATATTTCTGCTGAAAATAAAACCAAGGAATCTCCTGCAAGAAATGCGAACCAGGTAATTTGTTTTAATTGTGACCAACCAGGCCGCTATCGGAAAGGTTGCACAGCTCCTAGGAGGCTTAGATGCTTTAAAAGTGAAGCAGAAGGTGTCACCACTAGGGATTGCCTCAGGGGTTCGGGAAACGGCAATTTCTTGCTCCCTCTCAGTCACCAGAGACCGTGACTGAAACCCGCACCGGAGCCCCTGGGCCAAGCCCGATCATTCGACACGATCCCATCGATTTCACAAACATTAAGAACCGTTATGTACGCAATGACCACGCGGATACTCCGATCATGTCCCCTAATGGTGGTAGGGCTGAAACAGCGGCCATACCTCTGTTTTAGTCTTCCACAGTAGGTTCCGGAAGCGCTACATTTCAGGCGACGGTTGATATGAAAGAATTTCAGGGGATAAGCATGCCCGATAAGGAATTATATTTTGAAGCATTATCGGACAATGATAGTATTGCGAGTGCAGACGAGCCAGTCAAGATTTCAGTAGAGGCTCAAATTCATGGAAACCCTGAAATTGGGCCACCAAATTCCGAGAAAATTTGTTGGTCTGATTCGGAATCGACTCCGTCCCTTGGTCGAAGATTTGGGTTAAATTAGGACAATGGAGGATAGTATCAAGGAATCGGAATTGATCAGTGGAATACTAGAGACTACGGAAGTTGCCAATAGGATCCATGTGGTGGCAACTATCAACACGGTCTCACTCGATACGTTAATCGACAATGATTCATCTCGCGTTCTGATTCGGAAGTCGGCGTGGGATAAAATAGCGAAAAATTCAGGTAGGCAACTCGATTGCAATAGAAAATCGCGAATGATTGTGGCGAACGGTTCGGCTGATTTCATAAGTGGGAAAGTCAAACTACCCATAACCATAGATGGAGTGAGTAGAGTTTGCGAGATTAGGGTAGCCAACAACCTAGATACCGAATTGATTTCAGGACTGGAGGGCCAGGGAAAATTCGAGATGGCATTTCTCTCCGGTTCCAGGAAGGTACTCATTCCAGACTCTCAGGGTAAGCATCACCTCCTAAAGCAATGGCTGGTTGAAGAGGAGAGTTGTAGTAACGTAGCCGATCTACTTGAGGGTGAGGAGGAAGCTTTGAAGGAGTTACTGAGAATCAAACTCCCAACCTAAATCGCAGGGCCCTCTGGGCGTGACCCACCTCATGACCCTCACCATTGATGTCGGTAGCCATGCTCCTATTAAGGAAAGATACCGTATAGCTTCTCCGAGCGTAGAAGAAGTTACGTACGAAGAGGTGAACAGGTTTTAGGCTGAGGGTATTCGTCGCGGAATCTTATAGTGAATGGTCCGCACCTATTGAGATGGCTCGTAAACCTGGTGGAAAATATCGTTTATGTTTGGACTTTCGGAAATTAAACGCTATTTCAAAGAAGGATGCATACCATCTACCCTATATGACCGACACATTGAGACAGTTGAAGGCACCGAGGTATATCTCGAAGCTAGATTTGAGCGCCGCCTTTAATCAGATCCCTTTAGAAAAAAATAGTCAGGCTTACACGGCGCTTACCGTGCCGAGAAGAGGGTTGTTCGAGTAACGATGCCTTTTGGGCTCACAGGAGCTCCAGCAACCTTTCAACGGCTTATTGACCAGGCGATCACGCCAGAGGTTAGACCTAACGTCTTCAGCTACCTCAACGACATTATTGTTGTCAACTGAGACATTCAATGAACATTTTTCGTGGTTGGAGAAGGTTCTCAATCGAGTGGCTGAGGCAGGCTTGACGATAAATCCGGAGAAGAGCGAGTTCTGCTGCTCAGAAGTTAAGTATCTTGGATTTGTTGTCAATAAAGATAGCCTCAAGGCCGATCCCAATAAGGTAGCACCGATTACTTCCTATCCCGCCCCTAAGATAGTCAAACAGTTGCGTAGGTTCATAGGAATGTCCTCTTGGTATATGCGGTTTATACCGGAATTCGCAACTGTTGCAGAGCCCTTGAGATGTCTCTTTCGAACTAACGTTAAACGGCACTGGGGTGAGGAACAGCAGGAGGCATTTGATCATTTGAAAAAGGTCCTGACCGGCGCACCTATACAAGCGTATCCGAGATTCATGAGCATGGTCGACAGCCCATTCAACCTGCAGACAGATGCTAGCGCCACCGGTTTGGGAGTTGTTTTGACTCCGATGCAGGATGGTGAGAAAAGGGTCATCGCTTTCGCGAGTAGAACCCTTCTAGCCGCTGAGCGAAATTATACCGACACGGAGCGCGAATGTCTGGCTGTGGTCTGGGGAATTCGTAAATATCGCGAGTACCTGGAAGGGTTCTATTTCAGAGTTATCACTGACCATAGTAGCCTTCGGTGGTTAAATAATCTGAGGAACCCGACTTGTCGACTCGCGAGATGGGGCCTAGAACTTCAAGAGTATGATTTTGATATCATATATCGTAAGGGTGCCTTACATCATGTCCCGGATGCGTTGTCGAGGCTGTCTGAGGACGACGAGACTCCGGTGTCAAGTATTAGCGAAACAGAGGACCCTTGGTATCTACGACGCTTACAGGCAGTTCAAGACCGGCCCAAGATCTTCCCCGATTGGAAAATAGAAAACAAGATGTCGTCACAGACCAAATGCGGTGATTGACGAATTACTGACCGATCTGGAGGCGTGGAAGCTTGTCAACCCCAAGCTGGTCACTTGGGAAATAAAAAGACCTATCAAAGGATAGCCCTCCGCTACTATTGGCCGGGGATGTTTTACGACGTGGTTCAGTTTGTTCGTACATGTAGTCCTTGTCAAAAATGTAAAGTCGAGCAAGCTTGCTCTGCCGGAATGATGGGTCAACGGGTTGTGGAGCAGCCCTGGACGGTAGTGGCTGCTGATATCATGGGCCCCTGTGCGAAAAGCAAGGCGGGACACAAGTACATCCTAGTGTTCCAGGACCTTTTCACAAAGTGGATTGAATGCATTCCTTATCGTACGGCAAATAGTACCACCATTAGAAAAGCGTTTGAGAACTTTGTCGTGTCTCGCTGGGGGGCGCCGGAGGTGATCCATACCGATAATGGTATCGAATTCGCGAATAAGTTGTTAGAACAAATGTGTGGGAATGTCGGTATCATTCACACAGCTACGCCGGTTTATCACGCTCAGACTAACCCTACGGAAAGGGTAAATAGGGTCCTGAAGACCATGATCGTATTCTTCCTCCACGACAACCACCAAGACTGGAAATTGCACCTACCGGAATTTCGATTCGCACATAACTCTGCAGTTCGCGGTACCTCAAAAGTCTCACCGGCGTTCCTGAACTTCGGGCGAAACCCCCTGCCGTATAGAGACCTGGAAAGGAGCAAACAGCATACTGAACCTCAACCGGAGGAATGGGTAAAAAGGGTAGAGCGACTGGACCACCTACGCGACTTAGTCTGTCGAAAACTTGACCGAGCGTATGAGACTCAAGCGAAATACTACAATGCTACCAAAAGGGTTGGGAATTTCAAAGTAGGAGACCTAGTTTTAAGGCCCAATAGAAATTTGTCCAAAAAGATGGACGGGATCGCGGGGAAACTGTTTCCAAGGTTCGAAGGTTCGTTCAAGATAAAGCGACGATTGTCCCCGGTCATTTTCACATTGATGGACCTAAACGTAAAATTTGCCGGTACAGAGCATGTAAAAAACCTGAAAGCTTCCGTCTCGAATGACGAGCCTGACCATAAGGCCTGAGTAATAGTCGAGATGACGGGGTGGATGACATTTCATTTTTGAATTTTAAATTTTGTGGTGTGTGTTGTGATTGTCTAAATTTATTGCCGAGAGGGAAGAGCACCTTGGAGTTGGACAATCGTTGGAAGGAACTTGAAATAGTATATTACATAGCGAGTGGCGAATGGCAGTGATGTTTGACGAGTGTGAAGCTACTTTTCATGACAAGC
>JAUMHM010076251.1:0-13843 GCA_032362435.1 Melikaiella ostensackeni
CTTCCTAAATGCTCGCCTGACCTCCATAAATACCGGCTACCTACGTAACAGCCCTGTTGAAACGCCCTAGAATGCCTCTTCATTCGTGAATTTCTGCGTAGATTTCCTAAATGCTTGCCTGACCTCCATAAATGCCTGATACCTCCATAACTGTCCTGTTGAAACTCTCTAGAGTGCCTTTACATTCCTAAGTTTCTGCCCAGACTCCCTAAATGCTTGCTTGTCCTCCATAAATGCCTGCTACCTCCCTGAGAGACCGCTTTAAACTCATAAGAATGATCATACCTCTATAAATTTCTGCCTATCCTCCCTAAATGCTCGCCCGAACTCCACAAATGACTGAAAGCTCCTCAAGAGCCAGTCTGAAACTCCATAGAATGCCTCTACATTCCTGAACTCCTGCCTCAGCTTTCTAAATGCTCGCCCGACCTTCATAAACACCTGCTATCTCCCTAAGTGCCCCGTTGAAACTCCCTTGACTGCCTCTACACTCCTAAATTTTCACCTAAACTACCTAAAAGCTTGACTGACCTCCATGAATGCCTGATACCTCCCTATGAGCCTGCTTTAAACTCCCTAGAATGCCTCTACATTTCTGAATTCCTGTCTAAGCTCCCTTAATGCTTGCCCGACTTCCATGAATGCCTGCGACCTACCTAACTGCCCTGTTGAAACTCCCTGGAGTGCCTCTACATTCCTAAATTCCAACCTAACCTTCTTAGATGCTTGCCTGACATCCATAAATGCTTGCCACTTCCCTAAATGCCCTGCTGAAACTTCCTAGAATGCCTCTATATTCCTAAATTCCTCCCCAGACTTGCTAAATGCTTGCCCGACCTCCATAAATGCCTGCTACCCACCTAACTGCCCTGTTGAAACTCCCTAGAATGCCTCTACATTCCTAAATTCCTACCTAACCTTCTTAGATGCTCGCCTGACATCCATAAATGCATGCCACTTCCCCAAATGCCCTGTTGAAACTTCCTAGAATGCCTCTATATTCCTAAATTCCTGCCCAGACTTACTTAATGCTTGCCCGACCTCCATAAATGCTTGATGCCTTCCTAACTGCCCGGATGAAACTATCTAAAATGCATCTATATTCCTAAATTCCTGCCCAGACTTCCTAAATGCTTGCTTGACCTCCATACATGCCTGATACCTCCCTGAGAGACCACTTGAAACTCATAAGAATAACTCTACCTACATGAATGTCTGCCTAACCTTTCTAAATGCTTGCCCAACATCCATAAATGCCTGCTACCTACCTACCTACCCTATTGAAACTCGCTAGAATGCCTCTACATTCCTAAATTCCTGCCCAGGCTTTCTACATGCTTGCTTGACCTCCATAAGTACTTGCTGCCTTCCTAAGAGACCGCTTGAAACTCATTAGAATGACTGTACCTTCATGAATTTCTGCCTAGCCTCCCTAAATACTCGCCCAACCTCCATTATCGCCTGATACCTACCTAACTGCCCTGTTAAAACTGCCTAGAATGCCTCTATATTCCAAAATTCTTGCCCAAACTTCCTAAATGCTTGCTTGACCTCCGCAAATGCCTGCTACCTACATGAGGGATGCCTTGAAAATTCTTAGAATGCCTCTATATGCCTCAATTCCTGCCTAGACTTCCTAAATGCTTGCCCGACCTTCATAAATGCCTGATACCTCCCTAAGAGCCTGCTTGAGACTCTTTAGAATGCCTCCACATTCCTAAATTTCTGCCCAGACTTCCCACATGCTTGCTTGACCTCCACAAATGCCTGATACTTCCCAAAGAGCCTGTTCGAAACTCCCTAGAACGCTTCTACATTCCTAAATTTCTGCCTAGACTTCCTAAATGCTCGCCTGACCTCCATAAATACCGGCTACCTACCTTACTGCCTTGTTGAAGCGCCCTAGAATGCCTCTTTATTCGTGAATTTTTGCCTGGACTTCCTAAATGCTTGCCTGACCTCCATAAATGCCTGTTACCTCCATAACTGCCCTGTTAAAACTCCCTAGAGTGCCTCCACATTCCTAAATTTCTGCCCAGATTCCCTAAATGCTTGCTTGACTTCCATAAATGCCTGCTTACTCCCTAAGAGACCGCTTTAAACTCATTAGAATGATTACACCTTTATAAATTTCTGCCTAACCTCCCTAAATGCTCGCCCGAATTCCATAAATGCCTGATACCTCCCCAAGAGCCTGCTTAAAACTTTCTAGAATGCCTCTACATTCCTGAACTCCTGCCTCAGCTCCCCAAATGCTCGCCCGACCTTCATAAACACCTGCTATCTCCCTAACTGCCCTGTTGAAACTCCCTTGACTGCCTCTACATTCCTAAATTCCTACCTAAACTTCCTAAGTGCTTGACTGACCTCCATAGATGCTTGATACCTCCCTCTAAGCCTGCTTGAAACTCTCTAGAATGCCTTCATCTTCTTAAATTCCTGCCTAGACTTCCTAAATGCTTGTGCGACCTCCATAAATGCCTGATACCTCCCTAACTTCCCTACTGAAACGTCCCAGAATGCCTCCGCATTCCTAAATTCCTGCCCAGACTTCCTGGATGCTTGCTTGACCTCCATAGATGCCTGCTACCTTCCTGAGAGACCGCTTGAAACTCATTAGAATGACTCTACCTTCATAAATTTCTGCCTTACCTCCCAAAAAGCTCGCCCGAACTCCATAAATGCCTGCCACCTACCTAACTGCCCTGTTGAGACTTCCTAGAATGCCCCTGTAGTCCCAAATTCCTGCCTAGACTTCCTAAATGCTTGCTCGACCCCCATAAATACCTGCGACCTCCCTAAGAGACCGCTTGAAACTCCTTAGAATGTCGTTACCTTCTTAAATTTCTGCCTCACCTTCCTAAATGTTTGCTCGACCTTTATAAATGCCTGCCCTAACTCCCTATCTACTTGACCAACCCGCCTTCCTACCCACTTGCTATGTCAAAATGTAACAAAATGTTTTCATTCGAAGATATGAATTTTATAAAAATAAGTATGATGTTAATTTTTAGCCAAAACCTATAAAATTTAAATCACTATTAATTTAAATTCTCCATTGTTTACATTGACGAAAATTTAATTATTTGTGTTTTTGTTCAGAATTATAAATTTGTCACGTAATTAGCATTGAATACTTATCATGAGAATGGAAAAATTTCGGTTTTTTACCAAAAGCCTACCATAAAAAATTTGGTGCACCTTAGAAACAAATTCATTCGATGGATATGTTTTAAACTGAAAAAAATTTAATAAAATTAATATCAGAATAATTCATAAATTCTATAAATTTAGCTAGGAATCAATCTAAAACTGGATATGTTGATATTCCAGATATAATACATAATACTTGCATTTTTGAAATATAACTTTTGTGTATTAATTACAATATTTTCGAAATTATAGAATGTAACTATCTTAAAAAATATTGCGTATAAATAAGTATATATATATATATATATATACACATACACATACATCTTATACCTTCCTCAACTGCTTGATAAAATTAGATATTTTTTATTTTAAGCGCTTCAAATTTAAATTTTGATAAATTTTAATTGATGAGAATTGTTTATTTTTCAATAAGGAATGCACAAAAATTGAAATTGTATAACTTCATAGTTTAATTCGAAATAATACAATTTCTAATTTCATGAATTTCATTTTCATGCAATTTCGATTATTTTAATTATAAATGCCTAGAGTTTGTAATTGTCCACTTGGATACATGGAGTTGTATTAGGCTTCTCGTTCGATCACCGAAGTTAAGCAGCGCTTGACTCGGTTATGTTTGGATGGGTGTCATCGTACTAGACAGAGTTTATTTATTAGCCTCTTAGTTACATATGAAACAGGTTACCGTTCCCGTTACTATTTAAAAAAAGTAACGCGTTACCGTTACCGATACCGGAAAAAATAGCGCGTTGCCTTGACGTTACTTTTTTTTATTAAGTTTTTGATACATCATTTTGAACTATCACAATCTTTAAACAGTTTGGTTTTTTAATTGAAAGTTTTTAAAAAATTTAATTAAATTAATTTCGAATGATTAATTAATTAATTTTCAATTTCTATTTAATTCATTTTCAATTATCATTTCATTTTATTTCATTCCTTTTTATTCTATCACTACTATTATTATATTATCATATATATCATTTATATTTTTATTTATATTTTTATTTATATATATATTTTTTATTATATTTTTTTATTATTATTTATTTCATTTATTTTATTTTATTTATTGTTCATTCCATATCATTAATTATTATTGAATTAGTTAATTTGATTTAATTATCTAATTAAATTAAATTGACCGATTCCATATGAAATCGGGCAGTCTGACACTGGCGATGTCACGGAATTGTTTGTGGGTAAAATATATTGTTTTCCAAGGTCCACTTGAATATTTAGGTGAAATATGTAAAAATTAACCGGAATTTTCGGTAAAATGTTTTATTTTGGGAACAAATTGGCATAATTTAATTTTCTTTCTACGCCATGTCAGTAATTTTTATAATTTTCGAAGTTTTTTAAGGGATTTAAAGAGTGTGCATTGCACTACAGTAAACTGATCAGGAATTCTTAATTAATGATCTGTAAATTGTTTTTAGTTCTCGCTATAATTAATTGTAAATCACGAACGAAATATTCCTAAAATAAGAATGGATTCTACTATGCCGAACAATAATGGAAGCACCACAGCATAAAAGCCGAAAAAAATTCTGTTTAAAGTATTATCATTTTATGTAGATGACTAAAACAAACCATATTTTTGACTTTGCGCAAATTTCCGCTCTCTTATTTCTCTTGTGAGCATTGCTCAAACGATCAAAAATCTATCTAGGTTCGGAAAACGTTGCTTTAATCATTTATCCAATTGTTTTCTCGATTCGGTCATTTTTATTGATTAGTGAGTACTATCTATTTATTTAAGCTTTTTGATATACTGAATTGAAACATATTAAAATAATTATGATTTTTAACGAAAATATTTTTTTCAGTTTTTGATTGTAATATTCTCCTTAAGTAAGAAAAACCTTAGAGTAAAAAATACCAATCCTAATGAGACGCAAAAGATATATTCACAGATTTTGAAATATTTTGAATTGTTCCCATCTTGTCCAAGAGAACGTTTACACACCATTATAATATTGTAGCACATGATTCCTTTTTTTTACACTTCACGTCCATTTTCATGGGGAAAAAGTGTTTGATTGTCAGTCTATATATACTGCTCTGATATTTGAGAAAGCCGGATCTACAAAAAATCAAAAATGAGTTTTTTATGTCGTTGGAATAGTAGAAAAAAGATAATTCAATTTTTAAAAATCGTTTCTCCAAATTGTTAATCTGATTGAAAATAATCTTTTCATAATTATTATAATGAAGACGTGATATTCTTTTAAAAAAGCAGTACAAAGATACGGCTTTCTTCACGTTATGAAACCTCAGAAACAAGAGTGTTAATATTGAAAAGGCAACATCTGCAAATAAAATAATCATTAATCGCAAAATGAACACAAATAATCTGAAAAATTGTAATCGTTATTGTAATTATAATATAATCTTAAGGAAATGATATTCATAACCGAAGATATTATGTTCATAGTTATTAAGATCTACAATTGTACGGGAAGATTTTGTCCGAATATTATAATATCTTTTCCTATAATTTGGAAATTATTTACAAAAAATATGAAAGGAAAACGAAATCAATAAGGATTCAAAAACAAGTCTCAAATTAACTACATCCTTTTTTCTAAATATAATAATATAATTGATAAGCTCGGAAGAATGTTTCCTTTAATCGATAAAATTTGTTTGAATTGGACTAAAGAATCTGCAATTATTGGGATTGAAAGCGGAATTATTGAGCCAACTGAGCAATTCCTTCAATGAAATTTGAGAAATTTCATCAAAAGTTTGCTTGGTTGATTTAACGAAGTATACATAATTTTATAAATTTGAAGAGACTATTTAGTTCAAGCAAAGAAATATTTCGTTCAATCAAATAAATATTTACTGAAATTAATAAAACAAGTCAACCGTAAATTTTAGTTGATAAGGGCAAACGAATTTGGTTAATACAAATTTTGATCACTTGCCCAAGATTTTTTTAAATCAACTAAGTTAAGTTAACCAAACATAATTTTATTAAATAACAACAAAATTTTCATTGCATACGTATTTCATTGTATGTAATAACAGTTTAAAATAAAATTATTATGAATTTAAAAATTATTTCATATATTTCTTAGAACAATCGAAACAAATTTTGAAAAGTCATTTAAATGAGCGGTCTACACGAATAATGATTTAAACAATTTCCATAGAGATATACTACTATAAACAAAATATTCCTTCTGATAAGTTATCATGACATACCTAACTATAATGTAGTACAAATACCATTAATATATTTCATAAAGTAACGCACAGTAACGTACGTTAGTTTACATTAACGATACCCGAAAATTGTAACGCCTTAACGTTACCGTTACTTTTTGAAATAAATAGCGTGTTACTGACAATCACTGATTTTGTACAAATTCATATTTTTGTCATCATAAGAAGCGAATGTTCGAACTGCCCGCTTTGTGGCTACAGAACTCTTTAAGCCTTTCTCTTTACTCCTTGGACCCCTCAACACCAAATGCAGCTGGTGGCAATTCTAGGAAGGCTCTATGTGTACCGCCGGGACCGTTAAGTCTAGAATTGAGTTTAATACTAATTACTACAATAATAGTTGTGTTCTGGTGATTGATCGCTTATCTTTATGTTTGTACGTTAAAATCAAATTACATTTTTTACTGCGATTTTTTTAGAAGTGATATGCATTTTTTTACTTTGAGCATAGATTAAGAATTCAGAAAGGCATAATGCAATTCGAAATTTTTACAAATCAGAGCCTATTATTTTCAATCTGACCGAATTGTCACGATTTAGATTTTTGGATTGCCAACTTTTACCGTTCCAAGTTCGAAATTGTTTAATTTTTATTGCTCCCAGTTTGAAAATTTCATATTTTTATGATTTTAAGTGATTGAAAACGACTGAATAATATTGTCATTCTCAATATTAAACTTTCCCAAATAAAAATTCTTCAACTGTAACAACTTTCAGATCTTAAGGTTTCAAACATAAATTCTGTATTATATTGTTCATCTGAAATTGTTATTTTGAAGTTCATCTATGTCCGACGCTTCGAATTGAGATTGTCCATTTCTAATCTCTTAAGAATTTGAAACTTTACAATTCTTCACGTTTGTCTAATTTAATTTTTACAATTTGCAATTTCAAACGTAAATTGTTAAACTTTTCATTCACTTGAACTCTTCTTATTCTAAGAGGCAAAATTTTAGATTCTTTGTGAATTAAATTTAAAAATGCTTCAAGCTCGAAGTTCTTACGATTTTATAAAATCAATATTTGAATTTGTCTAATTATAAATTGTTCCATTCTCAATTTATAAAATTTCGACTACTTCTTTTCGAAATAGTTTAACTTCGATTATTCCCCCCTTGAATTGACTGTTTTTTTTAAATAAATTTTTATAAAATTATCTCAGTAAAGTACTTATATCAAGGCACAATTTAATAGAATTTCAAATTTTAAACGCCTTTTTTTGAAAATCATAAATAAAAAAGTACGCGGAATGTCTCGTCACGCATTTGTCCCAAGTTACATATTTAAAATAAAAAATTGGTAAATAATATTCACTCAAAAATAATTTAAGTATGCCTAAAAATTTGATTATTCGACATTGATTCCAGATAACAGTACATAATGATCACTATTTTTGTGTAACATTTCCTATAAAATTCACGGTAACGCTCGATATTAAATTATCATATTATAAAATGGAAGGATATTTCAAAACGCCAAGGTCAAAATCCAATAAATCGGGGAAAATGGTTTCCTTTCAAAATATTTTCAAATATTTTTATCTTTTCTGCATATATTTTTGGAAGATTTTTGAAATCTTTTTGTTTCATCATATTCGAATGTCTTGTTACGCGATCTTTAGCAACGGCTGGAATTCATATCCATTAAAAATACAGTCCTTGATCTCTTAGTTTTATAATTTTATACTCTTTCGGGTAAAAAAAAAGTTTTGGGAGGTTTGGAAATTTTTTAATTCCGAAAATTTCATTGCCTAAGATGGTCTACATTTTGGTAAAATTTATATAATTTCGAAGAAGCACTGATTGAAAGGCTTGAAAAAGTTACATTATGATTAACTTTTGAGAGATATTTTGAGACAAAAATTTTTATAATTTTTGAAAAAATTGTAGCAGAGGCACAGGGTTGTGGTATGTTCCAAAGTTTGAAGGTTAAAAACTGAAGAAATTGATCAATTACACAGTTATTCAAATTCTTGAAAAGATTCGATGACGTCATGGTTAATTATATTCAGGTTTTCAGTGTCGTATCTAAAATTGACTGCACCCTCATTTTTGACAATGTTGATAATTTCTCAAATATTTCTTTTATGGTCATTACTTTTTAGTCATAAAATTTTAATATTTTTAGAATCAAAGTCGGAATGAGGATCAAAATTGGTATCGTCTTTATATAAGTTATATAATTTATTCTTAAATAATTATCCTTATATAATTTATCTCAATACACATACTTATTTTGATTCATCTAAATAAAATATTTTTTAAACAGATTCCTAATTTCTTCAACTCTCGATAAAATTCCACATAGAATATCTTCTCACTAACATCATGTAAAATAACGTTACTTGCGGTAAGTCTCTTTTTTGAAAAACAAAATTTCTTGTAAGGAACAACTGTTATATTAGGGCTTATAATAACTTTGCTTATTACGAGTTCGCATACTTGTTACAGTCCTGATTTCTTTATTTATGAATCATCCCATTTCAAGACCAAAAGCCAAGAACAAAAAATATCTTTACATTATCGGTCTAAAATAACAACAATTTCATCTTCTACGTTAGCCAACGAATTGAACGAGTATGGAAGGTCCTACTAGAAACCTATTTCCGAACAATATTATAAACCAGAAGAAAACTAATATTCACTTCCATTCAAAATGTTCAGTTAATAAATTTTAAAACACTCACATGTTTTGAATATAAAATTTTACAACTTGAAATTTTAGATGTTATCAATGCATAAAGTACACTGTCGACGAAATCAGGAATTTTAAAAATAAAATTATACAAATTGCTCCTATTAAACTTTTGAACAATTTCAAGTATCATAATTTACCTAAAATAGAAGCGTGAGGAGGTAATTTAATAAGACAATCTATTTAAAAATTAAATATTTCAGGAAGGAACCAATTCTCACTACCTATGTTTCATACGGAAGATTTTGTTAAAAATTTATCAAATAAGATTATTCCAAAAAATGTAACGGAGATTCTATCCTTAGGTGGGAATTTTGCCATGCCAAACACCAAAAAACTCTACATTTAACTGACTTTGCCTTCAGTGCTGCTGAAAGTAGTTCCTTGAGAATTTCTGGAAAAATCTAAATTGTCTTAGAAAGAACTAGAGATTCATTGAAAAAAATACCTTGTATCTAAAATTATTTGGGATGCAAACCAAAATCTTGGAGCGTAAATTTAAAGAAACAAAACTTTTCATTAAAAATAATAATCGAAATCTCCTCATAACTTGGAAAAAATGTTTGCAGATGGGGTAAAGAAACAACAAAGTTGTTTCGATATCGAATCCGACCAAACAAGAAGACCCAAAGGTGCTCCTTGAAGGATAGAACAGTTTGTTGCTGACAGGCCCATGAAGTGAACCTAAAAGCAGATAGTAGAGCAGATAAGGGTAACTCTACAATCATTATTGAGAAAGATGATTATAACAATAAAGTACTAAACTTGTTTAATGATAAAAAACTTATAAAATTGTTAAAAATCTTACAAAACACATCCAACTTGAACTTAACATCATGGCAAAAGAACGGTGGGTTAATTCTTCAAGAGACAAAAAAATTGTATAACTTCTCAAGATGCACGAATGGACTATCATCCCTTTGCTATGGTCTGACAAAATTACATAAAAATGATTCACCAGTTAGATCTGTTACTTTTCTTATAGGTTCGCTTTTATATAATTTATCCCGATACCTAAAAAAAAATCCTTACAAAAATCTGTAATAATTCACAATACACTATGAAGGATAGCTGGAATTTTGCAAATAAAATGAAACGTTTAGATATCCCAGACGATTATAAAATTGTGTCACTTGATGCAGTGTCAATGTCTTCCAACATTAATCTTAAGGTAGTTTATAAACTAGTAGAAAATGATTTGGAACAAATTAAAAATCATACGAAATTAAACTATCAACAATTCGACAAAGCCATTAGATTTCGCATTGGTAACGTTTGTTTTTAATTTAATTATACAACTCATAAACAGAAATTTCGTACGCTGATAAGTTCTCCTATATCATCAATGTTAGAAGAATTGGTTATGCAGAAAATGCAAGAAGAAATTATAAAAAAATCCAGTATTTAAAGTATTACCTCATCATCGTCACGTAGACGATACTTTAGGATGTTTACATAAAAGCCAAACTTATAAAATTTTGGGAGAATTCAATAATAAAAGTAGAGAGGAATTGTTGATGTTGTTAAATTTGCACTTGAACAAAAAATTAAAAAAACTAAAATCTTTTTAGAAACTTATAAAGATATCATTTCAACTATTGCTGATAAAAGTAACAGAAATATTGTAATGAATAAACAACATTACATCACAAAAGCTTCACAAAATTTGAATGATAAATTATCTTATGAAAAATTGAACTTCTATCCTACAGGAAAATTAGAAGCTCAACTCACATTTCTTCTCACAGAAATAAAAAAAAAGAAATTATCAATTTAAACCAATATAACGTTTATCATAGTACAAATGGTAATTCAGCTAGGTTTTATGGTTTACGAAAATTGCATGAAACAAATTGTCCTCTGGGACCTATCATTTCTTTTCCGGGCTCACCGTTACATAATATATCTAAATGTTTAGCTGAATTTCCACAAAAAGTTGTAGGCAGAACTGATTACCACATTAGAGGTAGCTGGGATTTTAAATAAAAAATTGATAAAATTAGTGTTTCTGATGACTACACAATTGTATCATTTACCATTGTTCCAATGTACACAAATGTATCTTGGAAATTAATTCTAAACTCCATAAATAAAGAGTGGAAAGAACTAAATCAATATTCTTTTTTGAATAAAAAAAACTTGAATGCAGTCCTCAGTTTATGCCTGGAATCTTCTTATTGTAAATTCAATAATGTTTTTCACAAACGGACACTTAGACTTTTTATGGGGTCACCAATTTCAGCAGTAGCTGCCAATATTGTTATGGAGAATATTAAAAAGGGAATTTAAAATAACTTAGACTATCAAATTATCTTTTATTTTAGATTCATAGACGATACATTGATTTGCTCTCCAAAAACTAAAGTAGATGATATTCTCTAAAAATTTAACTCAGCAAATGGAAAACTGAAATTCACCATTGAATTGGCAAAGGAAAATGAAATCAATTTCCTAGATTCAACGCTCACAATAGAAAATAACAAAATTATAGTATAACTAATTGGTATAGGACACCTGCATTGTCAGAATTTTTTTTGATTTTGCTTCAAATCATCCAATTTATAATAAAACTGGTGTCATTTTTGGTCTAGTTGATAGAGCGATAAAATTATAAGATACTAGATTTCACAATGAAAATTCGAACATTATAGAAAATATCTTATTGAAAAATGGGTATCCCATAGATTTGTTGGAACTGAAAATAGCTGAACGTTAAAAGTCTATTACCAGATCGAAAAAATGTAAATGAACAAATTACAGATCTTGCAAATAAAAAAAAAATTATTGTAATGCCATATATTAGTGGTTCTGACGAAGTTCTTCTTAGAATTTTTAATAAAAAGAGCAACATTTGAATTGTTTTTTCTGTTGAAAATACTTTTAATAAAGTTTTTTCCCTAAATATCAAAGACTTAGTTGATAAATTTCATAAAGTAAATATCATTTATAGAATATTATGTTCAAACCGCAAGATGATATACATTGGGCAATCCTTTAGACACTTAAGTGTTAGACTTGAAGAACATGAAAAATTTGTGGAAAAAAACAAAGATAATACAGCTTTAGCAAAGCATGCGTGTTCAAATTTTCATAATTCTGATTTCAATATTGGAAATAAGATTTTAAATATAGAGCCAAACTAAGATAAAAGATTAATTTTAGAAATGATTCACATAGAAAAGGAAAGAAATGCAATAAATCACAGAACTGATATTCAAATTTCAAGTATTATATACCACAGTCTCATTTTTCATATCAAAATTTAAAAACTGTCAATTTTCCCGGGTAAAAATATCACATGACATCTTAACTTAACCTTAAAAGCTGTTTTAACGTTTAACCCATGAGTGGCACATGTCCGTCTTTAATTATCGTTTAAAAATGTAACTATTTATTTTTTAAGATAATCCAGGATATTTACCTATGATTTTAAAAATTTTCTAGAATGTTTATTTAATAACGTTCATTTGATTATAAGTTTTCTCCGAAAAAAATGGCAGTGCATTTCAAATCCATATTTTCTTTGGAGGTTATGTCTGGTCTGATCTGTACATGTTATTTTTAGGTGAGCATTATTATGCTTTCACTACAATTCAACTTTTGTTTTCTTTATGGAACGACATTTTTAAAATTATTTTCAACTATCTTCAACTTCTTCGGCGAGGTAAATATATATTTTCACTTATCACATTAGATTTCTTCGTCTCTTGTTAGGTTGTAAATAATACTACATGTACGAAGATATTAAAAAAATATCGTGTTTTTGTAGCTACAACGACCTTTTATTAAGAAAAATGATTTGATGAGGATACAGATCTGTATCAAAACGCGTCATCTAAAATATCAGAAAATAAACGCTTTTACTGGAATTAGCCACTTATAGAATCTTAATTTATTAAACCAGTCTAACAGAAATAATTTTAAAATTATTTTATTGAAAAAAGGAATAGTTTTTTCTCTTGTTGATGAGGCAATAAAACACTTCGGGAATTTGGGGAATTTGGTGAAATTTAGTGAATTTAAAAAATAAACATCCAAATTTTTAGAATAAAAAAAAAAACAGTAGACTTTTCTGAAATATTCGTTTAACCTATTGGAAAAAACTACATATTCCGCTTAAAAGAATATGTCGGAAATGAAATATTTCTTTTGTTTTTTAAACAAAAAATGAACCTTCTGATAATTCGCTACAATCCACTGAAGATCTTATACCAAAATTTGAAAAAATGAATCTTACTAATGGAATCATTTGCAAAAATTGTCGTATGATATACGCTGGTCAAACAAAACGCTCTCGCAAGACGAAAATTTCAAAACACAGAGTCACTCAAAAGAATAAGAAAACCAACACAGCCTCATGTAAGGTCTGCTACAAGTTTCTCAAAATTAAAATTTTTCTTACGAAAAGTGTAGCTCAAAATTAATTATAAGGAAACTTTTTCAAAATTTTCAATCGGTGCTTCTTCAAAATTTATGAATTTCTTCTTCCACTATAAAACATTGAAAGTTTTCATTGAAGTCAGACATACTTATTTCATCAAATTTCTCGTGAATATATTGAAAAAACTTCTTTCCGGACTTTAATTCAATGTACATTCATTTTTATTCATCTCAATATAATATTTTTTAATATTTTGATGTTCTTATATCGATTACTGGTCAAATTAATTTTTGGAGAAATGAGAAAAAATCTTCTCATTTCTCCAAAAATTAATTTGACCAGTAATCGATATAA
>JAUMHM010076270.1:0-13843 GCA_032362435.1 Melikaiella ostensackeni
TATACCATTTTACACATTTAATATTATTTTATATCTTTTGCAATCTTTTTAATATTAATTAGCGATTCTGAATTATTCTTGCATGTTAATAAATTTAAATTAAAAATTTGTTTGTAGAAAGTTTATTCACTTCAGTCCCACTGCTGGAGAGGAGGGGGAGGGCGATCTCCGTTTCGCCAACATTGTAGATCTGCGCCTGTAAAGAACAAATATTCTGATAATAAGAATTGGTTATTGCGGCTATACCGTCTATTACATATACATCAGTAAAGAAAGTACTTACGATGGAATCATAAAGAATTTTATAAAACTATCAAGATATTTCCAGCATTCCTAAAATCATTCTTATAATTTTTTCACAACTAACTGTAAGAACAAATATTATAAATCAATCACGAAAAAAAATATGAGTTGTATCTTGATACCAGCAAATTATTTTATTCACTGACAAAACATAACTAAAATGAAGGATTGTATTTTTATTAATATTATTATTCTATCTCATCCTTTCCGAACATATGATGCGAGAAGTGAGTGCATGTTTTAAATCGCTAGTTTTGTAGGTGACCTTATACTCCTGGACAGTACCGTATCCGATTTTGTTCGTTTGACATTTGTTAAGCGATTAATTAATTAAAGCACACAGCACTAGTTTTTATAAAACATCAATTTCGCACATCTTTAGCATGTAAATTTCCCACATTCGTTGTCAAGGAAACTTCTTTGGTTCTATGATGCTTTAACATTGAATCGGTTTTCATAGTTTGAACAAATAATTTTTTAAGACAGGCAACTTTTTCTCCATGATGATGTGTTTTGAAATAAATAAATAAATGTTTTTTTTCGCAGTTCGTTTTCCTCGCCGTTTTGGTCGTCGCCTTCGCAGCACCAGCACCAGCACCAGCACCAGCACCAGCACCAGCACCAGCACCAGTTCCAGCTCCAGCTCCAGCTCCAGCTCCAGGTCCAGCTCCAGGTTTTGTCCTTAGCCCCATTCATTCAACATACGCTGCTGCTGCTTTACCTCTTGCGAGCAGTTCCCAATCTATTGTTCGAAATTACAACAATCTGGCATACGCATATCCAAGCCTCACTTACCCACATCTCGCATACCAACAACCAACATATCTTATCTAGAAGAAACAACATTGATGACAACATTGACGACAGCATCATTCATTTAAGGATTTTCGACATCTCATTTCATCAAATTCAACAAGAAAGAATGAAAATTAGTTTTTTGTCATGTGATTTTTTCCAATAAATTTTTTCATTCAGCAGAATTACCTTGTTTGTATTCTTGATTGATTTTAATTTTAAGAACTGTAGTAGGGTGGTACAAAAATCGCAAAGTTTGAAAAACGCTGTGCGTACTTGGAAATTCTTCTTCCTTATTGGAAACAGTTTAATCCCTAAACAAATTTAAAGAGACACTTTTAGCATAATTTACTCTATTTTCTAATAATCAGGACTTTGAGAGTACCTGTACTTGTAGATATTTTTGATACGAATTCATTGACACCATATAAATAGTTTTTATTTATTTTTTTATTTTCATTTAAAAATAAATGAAAAAGGACTAAGTAAACATGAAAATTATTTATATGGTACCAATGAGTTCGTATCGAAAATATTTACAAGTCTAGGTGCTATTAAAGTCTTAATTATTAGTAAGAAAAGTAAATTATGTAAAAGAACGTTGATCTTGAGATCCATACTCTTAATGCTGGTATTCAGTCTGCTCATCATTCTCTGTAAAACATCGACTGACTTTGCCGTAATAATCTCATCATCTGCAAACGCCAGTCCATGCACTTTCACTGTCCCGGGATCAACACCTTCTTTGTATAAGAGAGCCATTCTTAGACATTTGTCCATGTATATATTGAACATTCAGCAGGACATAACGTAGCTTTGCCGAACGCCCTGCTTGATGTCAAACCAATTGCTCAGTTGTCCATTTACTCTTACACTCACTTCACTACCATTATATATTGCCTTTGGATGCCAACCATTCTCTTCATACTCTTTTAGGACTTCCCGAAGTTTAGTTCTACTCACCCCATTGAAAGTTTTTTTTCAGATCAACAAATGCACATAAAACTCTTTTGTTTACTCTTGAAATTTTTTTTCTGTGATCTGTCTCCAGCTTAATATCTTGTCCGCACATGGTCTCCCTGTCATAAATCCCTATTGGGTTTCCCAGATACTTTCCTTAGTTAATCACATGACCTTACCAATAAGTATTTTGGTAAATATTTTGCTTTAGTAGGCTAATCGCTCTATAATTAGTACGGTCACTTTTATTACCCTTTTCCTTGTAGATTGGAACGATAACCGCTCTTAAGCATTTCAGCGGCAATATCATTCACACCAGCAGCACAGTTGTCATGCTCCATAGCCTGATCTACATACCATTTCTTGAAAAAATCACTCACATCGTCTTTCACTTTGTCCATATTCTACTATATACCATTTCTCTACCAGCATTCTTAATTCTGACTAACTCAGTGTTAGTACTTCCTTTCCTTATCTTCTTAACCCATTTCCAAAATTATTTTGCATTTTTTTATCTTCTTCCGTTTTGATTTTATCCTTGCTTTCTTTGAATAGTATCTTTTCTTTCCTGTTTTTATCCCTAGAATTATTTTCTAGTCTAGTCTTTCCCTCATCGCTAAGACCTTCAATATTCAGCTTTCTCGAGAACGCATGCTTTTTCTCGCTAACAGTTACGCGGATTTCATCATTTCACCTAACATCTCCAGTCTTCCTTTCTAAAACCGCAGAACCGCCCACTTCAGATGTACTCTTGAAGATGCTATCCCGTAGTATTATTATCCGAGCACCCTAGGGTGGTCCATAAATCGCAAAGTTTGAAAAATGCAATGTGCTCTTGAAAGTTCTTGTTCCATTTTGAAAAACAGAAAAGCCATGAAGAAATTTAATTCAATCGGATAAAATCTTACATTCTTGCATCGAGATAAAAGATTAAACTCTAAACATGATGAAAGGGTAGAAACTGTTGAAACACCAAAACAGTTTTTAAGTATTATGCGAAGTGCAAGGGAAAATCCAAGTTCATTCGAAGCGGATATATGTGCAGATTTATTGGAAGATTGGAGCGAAGCATTAGAATCCTTTTCCCATAAAATTCCGAAAGGAAAGGGCATAACTTTAAATATTCAAAAGGACGTTAAGTTGGCTTATGAACCGAACGGTGTGATTGAAGCGTACACCGAATACAATGGTGCTCCACTGTACTTCCCTGCTTTTCAAACGATCACTAGCTATAAAAAAAAACTGAAAACTAAACATGTCTAAGCCTATAGAAATTATGGAAGCAAAAAGGGCGGACATTTTGTCTCTTTTGCCCTATGTCAAATATGCGGAATACTACAGACATGTTCTCAATGCTTGCAAAGCTGGAGACATTCCAGAGTCAGACTCTGACGTAGATTAATATTCGCTTTGTATAATTTATGATCAATGACATTTAATAAATTATTGGACAATATTTATTGGAATTTTATTACGAATTGGGTATTAAAATAGCTAAATAATAATTCGAAAAATTATTTTACTACACGTTAGTAAAGTGAGAATGGGGCAGTACTTTATAGTGACATAGAATCTTAAAAGTCTATATAAACAGGTGTCGACAAATAATTATACGCAATTTATGATTATATCGAAAAACAACCTAAAAATATGGTGGTCTCTGGATAAACCACCTAATTCAACCCTCACAATCTTATTTGTTATCATTTTTATATAGCTTAAATATTTGATTCTATGAATTTATTGTTTTGTCCGAGAGTGGTGCTTTATGTTATAAGACTTAGATGATTTAAAAAAATGTTGTTAATTGTAAAAACACATTGTGAAAAGCTTACACCCAACAACCAACTTGATACGAGAAATGTTTTCCATAAGTATACAATCATGTCCAAACTAAGGTGGTGTATCCATTCATAACGCCATTCTCACCAAACTTCGGCCATTTAAAGGAAAGTATGAAAACAAAGTCACAAAGTCACAAAGGAGTTAGGATTGATTTGTGTTGTATACTGAGGAGGACGACAGCCTCCTGCAGTCTGGTCTTTATGTAATTTATTTATTAACTTAATTTTTTTTTTCATTTGATTATTTTATTTTTTTTTAATTTTTTTATTGAACACATGCCCTTGATGAGACCATTATTGGGCATTCACGATATTGTTAAATAGGTTTTCGTATTATCAACATAATTGCTCATTGTTAATTCTTATTCGTGATTTGTGGTTATATTTAATTAGAGTCTTTATAATAAGAGAACGCAGCACATCAAAATAAAACAGCTTTTAAATATCAAGATAGCTTTTCGTTTTTAAAAACGCTTATGTTTCTTGAAAATGTGTTAATTTCATAATCAATGTTATGAAAAATGTTGCCCAAAATACCACACCAAAGGAAAAATTAATCAATTAATTTTATTTCAATCGAATTTTATTCAAAAAATCATAAAATTATAAAACTAAATTTGTATGTTGATTCTTGTTGAATTTGATTACATGGGGTATCCAACATCCTGAAGTGAATTAAGCTGTCGTTTATGATGATTCTGCCTTTCTTCAGCTTACAGGAGATAAGATAATTAGATAAGATAATGGTAATTTGAGTATGTCAAGGGGTAGCCTCCATAAGAATAAGTTTGAGGAAAACTCTGGGCAATTGCTCCCCTTGCTCCCAGTACAGGTAGAGCAGCATACGGCTGGTAGGAAATTGGGGCAATGAGAGCACCTGGAGCTGGAGCTGGAGCTGGCGCTGCTAAGGCTACAGCCAAAACGGCGAGGAAAGTGAACTAAACACAAAAAAAAAACAAGAAAAATTAATTAACTTTGCCATTTTACTGATAGATTACTAATTTTAATTCAGAGCAAGTTATTTATTCCTAACTGTAATAAACAAAGCAAACATATTCAATTATTCAAGTTTTCTTAGTTTGAGAAAGAAATCTCAAAACTTAAACTTCTCTTTGAAAGTTACAGTATACCGTTTTTTATTATATTTATAAGATACATAGATGATGTATTAATCATCCCCACAGATAAAATCTAAACTGAAAATTCGAAGTTTTCCCGCGCTGTGTTCTACGCATACTCATAATGTCAACCATTTTATTATAAAGTACCTAACCTGCTATGAAAAAATCTTTGTAAATTGTCAAAATGATCTCAAAAAAAAAAACAAGAAACGTTTTTGAAGTTAAGCCACCTATTTTATGAGAGATTTTCTTACCAACTTCTTAACCATTTCGGAGAAGCATAATGCTTTATGTAAAATTAGATAGGATCAATTGATAGATTTAATAGCCACGATCTTCAGGTAAAACAAATTCCTAATTTTTTTTTATTTTTTAAATTTTACTCGAACGCAATCACAATCTGTGGGGAAATTAAAAAATGACTGTGATTTCAAAATTTACACATTGCTTGTACATAATATTTAATTTTACTGAACTTACAATTAATCTTCTTATACCTTAATAAAGGCCCAAAAGAGGTGCCGAAATGTCCGTTTATTTGACACTGACATCATCATAATAAATATGGCTAGCTTCCATTGAGCTCAGCCCAAAGGTGCTAGCACTACTAACTTTTTTTCGTTTCTGGTTTGCTTTAAGACTATTTTACGACCAGAAAGTAAGAAAACACTACAACTATTTTTGAGAACAATCGATTTTTCTTTTTTTCCCCTCTTTTTCCCCTACCTTGATTCGAGCTCAAGTAAAAATATTTTAACGTCCAGTTCTACTTTTTATCATTTTCTGAATATGCTAAGATTTTTTTGCGCAATATGATAAAATTATTTTTGCGCGAGAAAAGAAGTATTCATTAATTGAAGTTGTACACAATAAAAATGAGCTTTTAGTATTAAAAAGTCTTAATCGCAATTTTCAGTAGATATTAAATAATTTTTAGAAATTATATTCATGACATTTTTCGATTGAAGTCAAATTTAATAAGTTTTAGAATTTAAAAAGTTTCCCAAAAAGCAGCTCTTAACAGATCCACAAAAAGCGGATTTTTTAGTAGTCAAAATATTTTTTCTTTAAAAATACATTCCATTCAATATTAAATTAATGTACAGATTTATAAAAATTTAAACAAACAGGCTTAAAATTTGTTAAGTAGAAAAAAGTTGAGATAATTATTGTTTCTGTATGATTCGCATATCATCAATTCGATTATTAAACTCAAGATAGCAAAAAAAAAAAAATTTCTTCTCGGTTTCAAGGTCCATCAATAGAATGAAATGAATTTTTGAACAAATTTTAATTTCCTATTACGGTTTCATTACATGAATAGGTAAGACTTTTGAAACATGTAAACAACTTTTAACAGTCATGAATACTTTTCAGTATTTCTCTTATAATATATAATTTGACAAAACTTAAAAATTTTATTTTTTAAATTGTGAATGTAGTAATCATGCATAAAATTATCTGTTTATTTCATATGTAGGCAAGACATTGTGCATTTATATCATTTACATTATTAAGAATCAGCAAATAGAAAACTGTAAAAATTTATGAGGACAGTTGAAACCTCTAGATATGCAAAAAACGGGCATCTATGAAGATATTAAAATTACGATGATGAGAATTTTCTTAAAGTGATTTCAGTAGCTAGAATTAATCATTTTTTAAATTATTTAACTCGTCTCAAAAATGTTCAGAACTCTCAATATTTAAAAATTTGTTATTGCGGATTTTTAAATAGTTGATTGTTATTTAAAGCTCATTTTTATTTTGGGAAATTTCAATGAATAAATACTTGTTTTCGAGCTTAAAAATGTTTGAAATTCTTGAAAACCCCATTTTTCGAAAAAGAACTCATGAAAACAATTTTTTAAATAGATTAACGTAGTTGTCGTGTGGGAAAGCAAGCCTCAAGCCAAATGCTTTTAAACATATCAAAAATTGAAATATTATTATTGATGGTATTATTGAAGACAGAAAAGATTATTTTTCATGAAATAAATTTAAAGCATTCAAAAATTATTTACTGAGAAACTTTTAAATTTGGTCGAAATTTTTTTTTCTTATCGCTTGTTACCGAATTTTCAAAAACGATGGGCTTTCATTGAATGAAAGTTTATTTTCGCGAGAAAAAGAATCTCTACAACCTTGCTGCATACAATTTCTGAAAATGAATAAAGTGATGTCAAATATTATTATTTGTTTGATATTTTTTTTTCTTTCTAAAATTATTTGTTGATGATGCTTTGCATACAAAAATTAATTTTCAAAAATTGGATATACGTAGGTATAAATGGGACAAAGTGAAAAAAATCGATTTTTCTCAGAAATAAGATAAGCGATTTTTTCATTCTCGTCTTAAGAAGTTAATAATTTTTGAAAGATATTATTTTCATATTTATGCCCGACAGTTTTTAAATAAAACTTTCGAAAAATTGAAATTTCACAATTAATTCGGACAAATGATTTTCTGAAGAAAGAGAAAAAATCTGCCTTAGCGTGGATTTGAACCGGATACACCACTATACATGAGCGGAGCGTTAACCAGTTACGTCACCGAGGCTTCAGCAGATCTTGTCTCATTCTTCATATAGCAACTTTTTACAGAGGAATACTCTCCATATTTCTCCGCTGTAATAACGTTATAAATATACGATTCAAAATACGAAAATAGTAAATTGAATTTATTTTGATAAATTATTTCAATAATTATTGATCCCATGAAACTGGCTATAAAATATTCAAAATAAAAGTTTGAAATAAACTGCCTGATAAACTCACCGACTTGAACATGTTGAACAGGGTTGTAAATTGTTTCTTGTTCGAGAGGCAAACTGACTATGAAGAAGACAGTTCGATTGGAAACTATTTATATCAAACAGAAGCCACCCCTTCAGGGTCATCAACAGTTCTCTCTGCCAATCAACTTACTTGCCGCACCATGCCTCTGTATCATCAAAAAAAAAGAAAAAAAAATATAAAAAAAGAGAGATGGATTGGCAAGGTGAGATCCCATCCTATCCCACCCATCCTAATCTTGAGGTCATTGCTCAGGCGCAAATTATGGAAGTTATGCCATATACCTTGTTTGGAGAGTTCTATGGTCGTATTTATTATATTGTCTACAGATGTGACGGTTATACAACATGAAGATTACATCACCGGATTACCCTGATTTAAGCGAATATCAGATGGGAGCGTGTCCGGGTGATCAAGGTCATAATAATCTGGAAATTATTAAATCTGATCGATATAGTATTTTACAGAGTGATTTTAAACACCACAGAAGCGTAAAAACATTTTATAATGTTGCCGAAAAAATTAATTCGAACTCAGTTGGCGTAATTACACTGGAACCTCCATTTAATGGCCCTCCATATACTGCCGTGCAAAACAAGAAAACCTGTAACTACATTCAGAGTCGAAGTGAGATATAGGCGTCAATGTATTTTTCGTAAACCAAGAAAGAAAAGAGTGTATCTTCAAACAAATGACGCTTACTGCACGAGCTCATTTATGTCAATTTTTAGTTACTGGTTTTTGTTTTTCACTATTGATAGTTACAGGTCTTTCATTCTGTGTAACTAGAAATTTGCAGATACAGGCGAAATAAAATTGTTTCTTAAAGTCTTAATTACCATTATTTTATTATAAATTATATGACGTATGAAAGAGTGAGTTTGTACGATCGTAAATATATCAATATCTCAAATCTTATAAAAAATGAAGTTACCGGTTTTCTTGTTTTGTACGGGAGTATACCGTCTTCTTAGAGTTTCCGCCAGCTCCCACTCGTTGATGAGGGGGTCCAAGGAGCCGAGAGAAAGGTGCTGTGAGCTCAGCAGAGTAGCAGTTCCGCAGCCACAAAGCGGGCACAACCTTGGTTCTTTTTCTTTTTTTTTCTGGTAAGTGAGCATATGTTTTATCGTGTAGATACTTTCACGTTGAAAAATGGACATATTATTTATTAGTAAAAATAACCGTTTGGTAGGTTTTGTGCGGATACGACCTTTTGCAATGATTGATGACTCTCTTGATATCAATAAAAATGCTTCCATTCAATAGAGAGGACGGCAAGAAACCTATCCAAACAAGATAAAAAAAGTCGCGATACATTGTCGTGGACAAAGTGAATGAATGAATGAACAAATTAATAAATTTGAAAATTATGTATTATTATTATTATTATTATTATTATTGGCCACAAAATTCTATAATTTGGACTAAATTATTATCTTTGATGCAGAGTTCTCGTGGAACGCATGCGTGTTTATTCTGTAAAATTTCATTCTTGGTTTCTTAAAGATCGAAATAAAATCTATTTTCTTATGAAAATTTTCTGTGAACTGAAAAAGAACACCCAAAAAGTTCACACTTCAAAAATGGACTTTGAAACTACCTGTCCTTCCGGCTCATTAGAGACAGATGTACAATAAATGTACACAACAAAAAGAAAAAAGGCGCACGGGACAATTACGCACCAGATCAGGTATGCCGTTCTCCCACTACGCGGCTTCCCTTTTCTGTTCTTTCCAGCGGGAAAGGGGAAGCCGCGTATTTGCCGCGTAGTGGGGGAAGGGCATACCTGATTTGGTGCGGAATTGACCGTCGCCCCTAGAAAAAATCCATTTTATTTTTTTCGAAATTTGTACAAGTGCTAATGGGATTTATGTCCCAAAAAATTACTGCTCAAATAGAACTAAAGTACCAAAAAAGTTCTAAATATGTCCCGTTTTACCAAAACATTTTTAGGGCTAAAATACCGGAAAAGTTCAATTAAAATTTTTTTTGAGGAGGATTTGTCAAAGACAGAAGTATTGGAGAAGTTCTACATATTTTTTTTAAAGCAGGTCTTTTTTAGAATCAAAGTAAAGAAAATGTCCCACTTAATTTTCTTGAGCCGGACTTTTTCAGGACAAAAGTACCGGAAAAGTCTAACTCACATTATTTGAGGAGGATTTGCTTAGGTCAAAAACACCGGAAAACTTCCACATAATTTTTTTAAGCAGGACTTTTTTAGAACTAAAGTACTGGAAAAGTTCCACTTAATTTTTCCTTTGAGCAGGACTTTTTTAGGACTAATGTACTGGAGAAGTCCAGTTTAATTTTTTTGTTTGTTTTGAGGATGATTTGTTTGATTTTTGTAAACTGAAGGAACTGAGGGGCACTCGTCGTATATCTGAGATTCTAAAGTTAAACTTCCAAAAAAATGTCATCACATTTTGAATTTTCAACAAAAATGCATTTCTTGTAAGTTTGAACTAATCGAACATGAACATGTGTAGTGTCAAAAATATTAACCCTTCGGATTTAGAAATTTTAACCGATCAGCCGTGAGGTCAACAAATTAGGGCTTCCTGCGAGGGCCCTTGTGGAAGATCTGAGAGTTCGAAGTTCAACTTCCAAAGAAATGTCATCAAATTTTCAACAAAAATGATGTTTTTGTTAGCCTGAAGTAATCAAACATCAAAATTTGTAGTGTCAAAGAAATATTCACCCTTCGAACTTATAAATTTTTACCGATCAACCGTGAGGACAAACGAGCAAGACTCCCTGCAGGGGCCCTCGTGGATTTTCTTCTATGGATTGCCCAAATGGGCCCCTGACAGGAGCCAACATTCGAAAGAGGGCTAAACGGGGCTTTTTTGACACGGGAAATACAGTTTCCCCAAAAATTGCATTGCCAAAAATCAAGCTGATCACTCAAATCTCAGAAAAAAATGTTGTTTATGTCACATTATTTCCCGGCTTTCAAACATTTTTGATGTCACTAAAAAGGTGGAATTTAAAATAGCCGATTCAATATGTCGATCAAAATTTAAAAAAAATCATCCGATTTGTATAAAGCTCATTTTGTATGGGGTTTTCGTATTACAGATTACAAATTTTGGGTCAAAAAATTGAAATTCAAAATAACAGATCTAGTATGGTGACCAAAATTCAAAAAAATTATCTGATTTGTACAAAACTCATTATCCAGAGGTTTTTGGAGCAACAGATTCCAAATTTTTAGTCAAAAAACTAGAATTCAAAATGACCGATCCAATATGGCCACCAAAATTTATAAAATATTATCCGATTTGTATAAAACTCATTTTGCAGGGGGTTTTCGAGTCACTGATTACAAAGTTGGGTCAAAAAGTTAAAATTCTGAATGGCAGATCCAATATGGTGACCAAAGATTATAAAAAACTAACTACCAAATAATTTCCTTGCAAGAAATTTCACTTAAGATTGCAAGATACTTTTGTTTCAAGACACATTTTCTCCGTGCCTTACAAAGCCCATTGGAAGTAAATTTTTAATTTTGTATGTATAATACTTGAACGATGTGATTAAAAAAACCGATGCAAAGTAAATTTAAAAAATATCGAATAATTTAAACAAAATCTTCGTCGCCATTTTGTACCCTCTATTTCGAATTTTGAATTTTTTATACGATATTTGGAATCTGTAAGTGGAGAAAATCTTAAAAAATGAGCTTTATGAATTTCGGATGATTTTTCATAAACGTTGATCACCATATTGGATTCGCCTTTTTGAATTTTGACTTTTTGACCCAAAATTTGTTATCTATAATACGAAAGCCCCCTAAAAAATGAGATTTATACAAATCGGATGATTTTTCATAAATTTTGGTCATCACATTTGATGCGTCATTTTTTATTTAAATTTTTTGACCAAATTTTTTAATTCTGTGACTCGGAAAACCCCTGGATAATGAGTTTTATACTACAAATCGGATGATTTTTTATAAATTTTGGTCACCATATTGGATCTGCCATTTTGGATTCTAACTTTTGACTACAAATTTGGAATCTGTGACTCGAAAAACCCCTGGATAATGAGTTTTATACTCCAGTGTGTGGATCTGTGTGTGTGTGTGTGTGTGTGTATGTGTGTGTGTGTGTGTCACACTTTCTTGTGAACACGATAACTTGAAGACAATTGAAGATAAGTTAATGAAATTTGGAGGGCTTATTTTCACAGCGAATATCTGAAATTTGATCAAAGAATTTCTAAAAATAATCATTACAATTTTTTTAGCACTTTATAATATTTTAAAAATGGGTTTTTCATAGTCAAACTTTTTTTCATTCACATAATTCAAAGTTGATGCAAGAATAAAAAAAGACTCTTTTATTCGAGACGAATCGATTGACTTATAATAATAATGCATTCTACTGAAGAGTAAGGAAGTTATGGTCATTTTGGTCATTTATAATAATTGAAAAATCTGTTTTTTACAGCATAACTTTTTTCATCAACATAGTTTGAAGTTGATGCAAAAACAGAAAAGACTCTTTGATGCGAGACGAATTGATTGACCTACTTGTTTTATAAATTTTGGTCACTATGTTGGATCCGTCATTTTAAATTTTAACTTTTTGACCAAAAAGGCGCAATCTGTGACACGAAAATCCTCTACAAAATGAGCTTCATACAAATCGAATGATTTTTTTATAAATTGTGGTCGACATATTGAGTCACTATTTTGAATTCTAACTTTTTTACCCACAATTTGTTATCTGTCACTCGGAAAACCCTTGGATAATGAGTTTCATACAAATCGGATAATTTTTTAATAGTTTTGATCACCATGTTGGATCTGCTATTTTGGATTCAAATTTTTTGACACAAATTTTGGAATCTGTGACTCAGGAAACCCCTGGATAATGAGTTTTATACAAATCGGATGATTTTTGATAAATTTAGGTCGCCATATTGAATTGTATATTTTGAATGATAAAATTTTGACTAAAAATTTGAAATTTGTGACCTGAAAAACCCGTGGATAATGAGTTTTATACAAATCGGATAATTTTTTATAAATTTTGGTCACCATATTGGATCTGCCATTTTGGATTCTAGCTTTTTGACCCAAACTTTGGAAACTGTGACTCGGAAACCCCCTGGATAATGAGTTTTATACAAGTCGGATAATTTTTTTTACAAATTTTGGTCATTTAGGATGGTCCATTTTGAATTTTAACTTTGACAAGCAATCATTTTACCATTTTTTCATATTGTCCATATGGCATCTTCCTCAGAATACCATATTTCGTAGGCAACGAGGTTACCATTTCTTTTACCTGAGTGTATGTAAAACCTTTTGGCAACCTTTTTTTTGAAGAATTTTTCTCATAATTGAAAAAAATTATATTAAAAAAGTAGATTAATGTTTCTTTCTTTGAAAAGAAAAATAAAATCAACAAAATTTTAAACAATTTGTAAAAATAATTGAAATGTTTGTTCAATTAGTGTTGTAGTGAAGTGTTTGCAAAACATCGGATTACATTTTTTTGGATTTTATTAGCAGGAAGTTATATAAAAAATTGTTTTATCTATCCTTATTTTCCTATTTTTGTTAATATACTTTTCAGTGTAATTGATAAAAATTTGGTGGAATGTGATTTTGTGATCCATATTACTGAAAGTCTGGTACATGGATATTAAAGAATTTGTTCAATTAGTAAAAAGTTAAATTGGATGTATTACAGAAGGAATTATTGAAAGAATGCAATTTCGTGGGTTTTTTTCTTCAAAAAAGATATTTCATTTTAACAAGAAAACATATTTTGATTTCATCGAAAAAAGATAACAGAGAAACTTCTAATGAGAATATCAATAAATTTAATAAATCTATTTGAATTTTGATGAAAAAGGCTTCCATGCACATATACACAATTAATATATTTTTCATTACTTATATCGTTATAACTGTAGTTATCCTATAAATTACTTATGATAAAGAAGTCTAAATTGGCTTCGAAACATGTTGGTCCCCAGTAGTATAAAAAAGACGGAAAAAATAAAGTGTGA
>JAUMHM010076280.1:0-13843 GCA_032362435.1 Melikaiella ostensackeni
CCTCAGTTCCCTTCATTATCACTTCCCCTCCCCTTCCCAACTGCCCTTCTCTTCTTTCTCCACAACCCCTCACCCCCTCTCACTTTTCTAACCCTTTTCTCGCCATCCCTTGGTACCACTCGTTTCCTCTCACCGCTCTCATTTCCCCTCACTTATCCACCCTCCACTCATTCTTCCTCCAAGGAAAAAAGTAGATACGACGGACGGACAGCCACCACCTATCTTCCTCATCATCATCCTTCCTTTTTCCCTCATTCCCACTTCCCCTAACCTTGCCTACTGTTATTCCCCTCCAATATCACCTCCTCCCTCACTTATCCACCCCTCCCCTAGCTTCTCCTTGTTTCTCATCCCCTCATTTCAATTCACATTCCGCCCCTTCCATAATGACCCATCACTCCCCTCCCTCTCCACTTTCTTTCTATCATTCCCTCCCAACTCGCCCCACTTCCATTCAATCCCCCCCCCCAGCAGTCCCATCCCACCTCAATTCCCTTCATTATCACTTCCTTCTACCCATCTGCCCTTCTCCTCTTTTTCCACAACCCTTCACTCCCCCTCACTTATCTAACTCTTCCCTCGCTATCCCTTGCTACCCCTTGTTTCTCCTCACCACTCTCATTTCTCCTCACTTTGCTACCCTCCACTCACTTTCCCTCGAAGGCAAGAAGTACGACGTACTGACCCACAGAAACTGTAAGGGTTTCTGCCCAGCACTGCGAAACCCTAAAAATTTAAGTAGTTCGATGAAATCCTTCACTTTTTAATGGAATATGAATACAGGAAATGTCCAAGAATCGGAAAATCCTTAATTCAATAAAGAGTTTCCTTCCTACTTTAATAGTTTCTTTATTCACGCGAAAATATCACTCGAAAAAAAATCTTTTCTCCCTTCGCAAAATGTCCTCGATCGCGTTATCCGTGCAATTGATTGGTTTAGTGACAATCTGCTGAATCTCACTGTTAAGTCATGCGAATACGAAATCTGCCTCCGTCGGAGTCAGAGTTGAATCTCTCGCTTAACTTTTTATCCGCGAATTTCGCAACCCACGAAAATCGCATAGAACGTGGATGCATTCCAAGCGAGCCGTGAAGTTTTTTTACTCAGTTCTTCCCGGAGTTCTGTTGAGCACCGGAAACGGCATCAAGCGGTGGTCAATGATGAGCTTAAAAAGTTCCGACGGAAATCAAACCGCAGCTTACAGCCTTACGAGTTTTAGGTAAAATATAAAGAGGTAAACTGGAGTGAAGGTATGAGAAAATAGGAAAAGAGGTGTACGTACGAGGGTCGTTTGATAAGTTTGGTCAAGAAGCAAAAAAAAATTTTTTTTCAAAGGTTGCTCTCATTCCTCAACGAAGTCTCCTTCGAGAGCTACACACGCCGAACCAGGTCTCCAAGTAGCAGAACAGAAAGAAGTCGCACGGAGCCAAGTCTGGAGAACAGGGTGGGTGAGGAATCATTTCGAGGCCCCGTTCGTGTATTTTTGCTATTGCAATTACGGAGGTGTAAGCCAGTGCGTTGTCGTGATCAAAGAGCACTTTTTTGTGCACCAATCGTGGTCGTTTTTTTTGTAGCTCGACTTTCAAACGGACCAATAATGATGCATAGTACGTTCCTGTTATAGTTTTACCCTTCTCCAAGTAATCAATGAGGGTAATTCCTTGGAAATCCCAAAATACTGTGACCATCACCTTCCCACCTGACAAAACAGTCTTCGCCTTCCTCGTCGCACTTTCACCGGGCAGTACCCGCTGCTTTGACTGCTGCTTTGTTTCGGATGAATAGTGTTGGATCCAGCTTTCATCCATATCCGGTGTGGTGACCTCGAAAGGGCGTTGTGGTTCGGCCATGTTTAAATTCGTTTATTGAAAAAAAGAAGCATTTTCAAACAAGGTGCAGACTCCTCGTGAACTTCGCCTAACGCGGCTTCAATCTGCGTGGTCGTACAATTTTTAAAATAAAAATGTTTCATCACTGCTTGGAACTCTTTTTCCTCCATTTTTTTTTAAAACTACTAACACGCTCACGTCAAGCGTATGCCAAACGCAAACTAAGCGTCATTTTTGGCTGGAGCTTGGTAAAGTTTAGGTCGATGAGTGCTATTTCTTGGCCATATACTACAAAATTCTTTTTGGCGCCACCTAGTGGGAAATTTACCTTACTCATTAAGCAACCCTCGTAAAGTCATCGTCAAGGATGGTTAAATTTATTCCAATTATCGTTTGTCGACCGAGTTCAGTGTGGGTTCTCGTTTCAGGATTGGGTTCAATATCCCTTCCTGTTTCAGATGAGAACCCACTCTACATTTAACATTCTACGCCCCATTTTCAACCCTTACTATCCACGTTGCTAATAAACCGAGGTAACCGTGACCGATGCGAAATTTAGCGACAATTGGTGCAGTGGCTCAGTTGGAGTCTTGGAAATGGAAATTATTTATGGCCTGAGGCGTTCCACATTTAATATCCATTTGTAAGAAATAAAGATTAAAAAAACAATCTTAATTCCTATTTTAAAATTCCAGGCCTCTTCCAAGTTGGCGAGATCAGTTTCAAATTTCAGGACTTAACATTTTAAAAAAGAAGGAAGTATCAGTCTTGTTGATTAATTTGTTCATAACGCTTAGACCGAATTCATTCAAAATCGGGCAGGTAGTTCATGCTTAAGTCACATGCCGCTCAAATATGTTTTTTTTTCAGAGAGAATGAGACGAAACGTATCTTACCGATTCGATGAAAATTTTCTTCTGAGAACGTTATAAGTATTTGAATTTTGGAAAATGGATAGAATTCCTTGTCTTTTTTCGAAATCCGTTGGAAAATTTGAAAAAATTCAAGATTAACAAAATGACGGCGGTTTTTCTTGAAAATATTCAAAATCAATTTACTCAAAAACTCCAGCGTTATCTTTTCTCTTAGATTTTTTAGAAAAGAGAGAATTTATTTTGTCTAAAAAGCGGAAATTCACGTTTTCTTTGCTAAACGACACAAGATGCGAAAAAAGTCAAATGAACAAAATTATCTAAAAAAGTTCTAGAAAAATGTCTCTTGACACTTCTTTTCATCTCACGTTGTTTCCGAGATCTGTGCGGAAATATGTATAACATACTTTAGGATTTTTTTTCTCAACAATACAATTTTATGGTATCATGAAAACCCAAAAAGGTCGTAATTTAACAGTTTGAAACAAATTTTTTTAGTTTTTCGGACCAAAAAAATTTTCTCTTCTCTCCAAGGCATGGACACTATCTTCAAATATACTCTCTACCCTAGGACCAATCTAGGAAAAAATCAAAAGAAAAAAAACGCTCGGTTTTTCAAGTAAATTGACTTCGAATATTTCCAAATAAACCGCCACATTTCGCCAATTTTGAAATTTTTTGAAATTTTCAACGGATTTTCATCAGAATGAAAAGATGAAGGTTAAATGATACATTAGCTTCAAAAATATCACACTTTGCACAAAAATTTTGACGTGTCGTCTTTTTCCCTTTAAAACCTTCATATTTGAGTGACATTTGATTCTGCGACTTGAGCATGAACTGATTTTCTTAAATAATTGTGAAAATTTTCAAATAAAAATCAAAATACGTTCTCCTTCCGCAGGACTTTTTTAGGACAAAAGCACGGGTACTAGAAAAGTCCACGTTATTATTTTTTGTTTTGACATTTTTACAAGACCTGATCCATGTTGCAAAAACGTCTTAAAGCAGAAAAGCAGTATCAATTTTTTTGGACAAAAGCACTAGAAATTTTACACTTTATTCTTCTTTAATATTTTCATAAACGCTCCGAAAAGATTTTGCTAAAATTTAAGGTACTAAAGTTCAAGGTACCAAAAACATCAAATCAAATCAAAAGCAGGAGGAATCCCTCTCATTTTTTGTTAAATTTTTAACAAGTCTAAATTCATGTCCTAAATATTTAAAGAACGATCCTGTGGTAGAAAAATTTTTTTCGGACTATTACAAATGTTCAATTACATTTTTTTCAAAATTTTTACAAGTGCTTCTAGAATTTGTGTTCCAAAAGGCACTGTAGAAATGGAAACACTTCTAAGAATAAAATAAAAAAGTTATCGTCAACCGGGGTTATTTTGGGACTCGATAGTTTTTTATACCAAGAGTCGTTATGGTAAAGTGTTTGAATTCGGCGCCTGGCTTAAATATAGTTCAAAATATTGCCTATAGAGTGCATAAGATCTAAGTACTGCATAGTTCATTTGGAAGGAGAAAAAATTCATAGTTGCGTAGAAATTCGTTGTATAAAATGAAGAGTTCGTCGAAAAATAACCTCGACCTCGTTTTTCAAGCATTTTATTACAATAATATTGAAGATAAGTATAGACAATTTATTTGTGATGATATACACGCGGAGCGCTAACTTCTTAATCGGTACTCTTCAAGAAAAGTGTTGAAAATTGAAATGCCATAACTTGAAGGTGCTATTTTGGGACAAAACGATTTTAAAATTTTTCAGTTCAAATTCAGATGTTTTGTGGAGTGCAAAACGAAAAAATTGTCTTTTCAGTCCCAAAATAGCCGCGGTTAATGGTAGGACTTCTATAGCAATCTAAACACAAAAACATTTTCCTCGACAAGATTGTGTATGAACTTGTTTGGGGCATGAATTTGTAATTTTTCAGTACTTTTGTCCGAGAAAAGTCCTACTGAAGCAGAACAGATTTTCGATTTTGTTGGTACTTCAGTCTTATTTCAGCAGAAAATCTTTTGAGGCGTAAATCCTCCGAGTACTTGTAAAAATTTTGGAAAAAAAAACAAAATGTTAGTACTCTAGTAGGACCTAATTCGTAATCCAAATGGATCACAATGGGACTTGTTCACTAGGGTGTGAACACAAAAAATTAATGAGAATGGAAATTATTGGAGTCCTTATTTCATCTAAATTTTTGATTTAATCGAATATGAAAAAATTGGAATATTCAGCGAATTATTTTTGAGAATTAAAACGACTGCTGACAAAACGCCGTTCCGCTCTATGCGACGGGCACATTTCTCTTCGTGTGATAAATGCCTTCTGTAGTTATATACTGACATGGAGCCAGTATCAAAACACCGGAAATAAAACTCGGTTAGTAATATTTCTCCACGGAATTCAGTGGAAGGGCGTTATATGAGAGATGCCAGTAGTGATTGAACTGGTCAAAGCGGAAAAAAGTGTTTAAAAATTGACACAGATTTTTCATTCTATTAATATCACTCACAGAAGGCAAGTGTTTAACAATGTGATCAAACTAAACATTTAGTCACGAAAATAAGAATATATGATATAATTATGTTGAAAGGTTTGAAAAGTATGTAAGAATACTTAAAATAGTTACACTTTGCAATTTTTTTCAACTTATACTCAGAGCTGAACTCAAATTCAGCGAAAACAATATCTCTATTTCAGAATTCAATCATATCTTTTCTTGAATTCAGATTAATTCAATCAATCAATGAAATAATATAAAAATCTTCTTTTCGACGACGTTTTTGATCGAACTTATTTCACTTTCTGCAAGATTTTAAAGAGTTGAAAGTTCGGTGTCGTATTAGAATTGTAGGTTAAGAAGAAACTTTCTGCGTTTCAATATTTTAAACAAATTTCATTATGTTTCTTCAAACAAATAGGTTCACAAACTCCGGCGAGCGAGTCAGAGTCGAAGTTGCGCGGTTCCCACAATATCAACCAATCCACGGTTCTCAGACCCTATTTTCGCGAATGGCTAATCGCCGCTTCCTATGCCCCTCCTTATGCGCGGCCGCGAATCCCCAGCTGCGCTGTCCCGCTTCGAGTTCCGCGCACAGGCCGAGCATATACAGGTAAATATTGGCAGACGACGCGTTTCTAATCATCGTCCGATCATGAATCGAAACTCAATTATAAAGTCCGATTACGGAATCCTGATTTATGAAATGTTCATCAGACTCATATTGACGTGTGCTTGTACAGTTTGAGAAGGAGCCTTCAAAGCTAATATCAAACAAATTCAAATAGTTCAGAACGAAATTCTCAGACGTATTACAAAAACTACTACATTTACCAAGAACGCCCTCCTGCACAAATAATTTAACTTGCCAACCATATCAGATTACACTCAGAGCACTGCCAAACGGTTTTACGAAATATCAGCCAAATCCAAGCATGCCCATATCTTATCCATTGAAGACTACAGTTTCGATCCACTACGTAAAGACTCAAAACTCAAAAACTTCTTTCTGAAATAAGTCACACCGCCTCCGTACATTCTCCTCATCTTTATATTCATAACAAACAATCTCCCTCATCCAACTTCATCATCATAGCAATTAAGTAGTACAGGGTGCGGCAGCATAACTTCCTTATTTCAAAATGCAATAAAACGCATTTTGTGAAGCAAACAAGTATTTATTTTTTTTATAATATACAGGTAGGTAGATATCTAGAGTTTAATTTTTCATAGTTTTAAGAATCATACCCGGTAGGTGACGTCCCCCATTGTCAATACACTGGGTCAACCGAATTTTGGCAATTGACATGACTCTTTCCAGCATAGTAACGAGTATGTTAGCCGTTTCTCCTCGAATGTTGGTCTTCAGGTCTTCTAGGGTCCTTGGGTGGTTGGCGTAGACGCGGGATTGCAAAGAACCTCACAAAAAAAACCGCAAGGGGCCAAATCGGGAGAGCGCGCTAGCTGGTTGAAGTCACCGGACGGCCGCTAAAAAAGTAGGGTTCAACGACAAACGCGCGCTCCTCGCTGTTTCAACGCATGATGGCGATTAACCAAAGGCCGAACAAAACTTTAGGATCGCCTCCCTCGAACAAGGAAACTCCCGCCCCATTACGACCGTTTGTGCTACAAAGGCACGCATTTCAAATAAGGAAGTTATGCTGCCGCATCTTGTATAAGTATTTCAGATACTAGTGGATCTTTTGCTTGCTTGTGGGCTTTTTTGGCGCACACTAGTCGTCATTTCTCTTTCCTAGCCGTCATGTTTTTATCTATCCGATCGTGTAATAATGCCTAGACCGGTAACGCCTACTGGTGCTCAAAGCCAACCCAATACATCATAAACTTGAGTGCTGCTATTCAGAGGAGCTTATTCATCCTATCCATCTACTAATACTCCTTTTTTCTTTTTCTTTGCCTACTCCACGTTCAGTTATCGACTGAATGACGAGTACATGACCATCCAGTACCTAAGCCATAATTTTTCTTGCTTTTTATGTCTCTGTCTCTCTAATCTAGGAATCTAATCTCCGACTTGGTGTCTTGATGGAGACCAAGGCTCAGAGAAGAGGAAGTATCGCCCTAACCTTTCAGAAAAAGTTGGCGAATAAGTGTCAAGCCGCTTCCAGTTTGTCAGCTCTGTGGAAAGAGGAAGAGAACACCTCGGAGCATACACAAACTGGACCATTGATCTCCTACCTTTTTAGTTTCTCTGCCTATTTTATTTTTCAATGCTCTTTCCTAGAAGAGACCAAAGGTTGTTCCCTGAGTACCCAGTATCGTTTTTACTGTCTATATAGCAAAGATTATATAGTGAACTCTATACTAAATTGATGGTCGTTATGCATTATAGTGAATGGCTATACGAGAAGAAAGATGAACGATCGTCAGCTTCTTTCACGACAAAAATTGTCACTTCGACAAATTCCGGAAACTTTCCCCATAAGGAGAAGCTAATTCGATTATAAATTTAGCCATTACAACACATCCAAGAGTCTCTCTCTCGTCACAAGTTTCGCGAACGCCATCTGCTCTTAAGTGCGTCTCGACGCCAAAGTTAAACAACGAGAATCATGTAAAATAAAATTTCTAGCGAACCTCTCTTTTACGGGATATCTGATCATCTATTTTTTGTCAACGTTAATTAGTCGCCAGCGATGATAAATTCAATGTATAGTTTAAGGAACGTCCATTAATTACGTAAGTATTATTTTTTAAATTTGAGACCCTTCCGATCTATTGTAAGGATTCGCAAGATTGTTGCAACTCCTCTTTTCTTTCGTGAGATTTTATATTTTTATTTAATAATCATCGATATATCAATTATTTCCACTGTAAACAAGATTTTCAAAGATTTGAAAGATCTCCAGTGATTTTAAAGGGTTTCAACAGATTTTGAAGCACTTTAAAAGATTTCAAGAATTTCAAGAAATCACCTAGTACAATTTCAGACAGAATCTCAATGTTGCTACGAATTTTGAAGTATGTCAGGGAATTTCAATCGGATTTTGAAAACTTGCAGGAATTTCATAATATTTTAAAAGATTTGTAAAGATTTCGAAGAGTTTTTAGGGATTTTGAGGGGTTCTGATGATTTCATGGGATTTGAACAGATTTTAAGCTTAAAATCCTTTGAAATCCCAAGATTTCTCGTGGACTCTGAAGATTTTAAAAGATTCCGAAATATATTCACGGATTTGAGAGAGTTTCGAAGTATTAACAAGATTTAAAGGAATTTTAAAGGATTTCCAGATATTATAAAGGATTGTAAGGGATTTGGAGTAATTTTAATGATTTTGAAAGAATTTAATGAATTTCAAAATATGCATTTTAAGGGATTATAAGAGATTCGGAATGATTCCCTTGCGAAAAAATATAATGAGAAATTCAGTATAGGCCTATAATTATTTTCCTACAATAAATCCCTTATAATTTTTTCGCGATTATAAAAAAATCATTTTAGAAAATCATTTTAGAAAATCATTATGAAAAAATCAGTATAGAAATGAAGGTCAAAATCCTGAAAGAAGTGATGCAACAAACAGAGAAACTACAAACTAATTATTCATTCATTTGTCGTAGAATTTCGAATTACTTTAAGCGATTTCACAGGATTCCACAGATTTCAAGAAATATGTAGAAATCAAAGAAATTTTAAAGGATTTTCAAGATTTCAAGTTACCTCAAAGATTCCAAAGAATTTCCAGAGATCTGAAAAATTTCAAGGGATGTCACGGATGTCAGGGATTCCACGGATTTTAAGGCTTTTCAAAGAATTTCACAATTTTTCAAAAGACTATAACTATTTTGATAGCTTCCCGAAAATTTTAAGGGAATTCAAATAATTTTGCAGGATTTTTGAAGATTCTGAGGGATTTCTAAAGAACTGAATTCTAGAAAATGAAATTTTAAGAGATTTTCAGGGATTCCCGAAACTTCAAGGAATTTCAAGAGATTCGAAAGAATTTCAAGAGATTAAAAAAAAAATCAAGGGATGTCAAAAAATTTTGCAGGATTTCTAAAGATTTCAAGGAACTTCAAAGAATCTCACAAGATTCAAGGAATTTTAAAGGACCTCCAAGTATTTTAAATGTCTTAGAAGATTTTACAAATTTGAAGGGATTTCAACGGATTTCTAGAGAACTTTAGGGAATACATTTATTTTATTTCATTTTCAAGGGATCTTGAATGATCTCTACAGATTTCTAACTAATTCGAAGATTTCGAAGATTTCAAGAGACTGCCTTGTTCGAGAATGGATTGATTTTCGAAGAGTGAATTCAAAAAATTAATTCCTATACACATTTAGAAACATAGACATTTTAATGTTTTTTCGGAATTATTCAATTTTGCAAGCTTGCCATTTTAAGGTAATAATTAAATTCCGAGCATGTATCAGCATTAAATTATTAATTTGGAATATTTCATTCAAATAAATAAACATATTTACTTTCAAGCGTATTTATTTTGAAAATGTACTGAAATAATTATTAAAAATTGTAGGAAAGAAAACAAAAATTGTTCAATTTCACGACTTTCACTTTGAAAGTATAAAATTTCTAATGCTTCAAATGTTGACGGCTTTTAAGTAAGAATTGTTAATTGCAATCGATTTCAATTGGAACTTACTTTTGCTTATGATAATGAAGACTTAGTGTGCACTCAGAAAAAAGAATCTTTGAATCTAGGACAAATATTCATCGGAGGGCCAGTTGAAGAAGACATTCTATGATTCAAGGAAATTTCTTTTGTAGTTGTCCAACATCAAATAAAAGTAATTTGTGAAATAAATTCCGACAGCCAAGCAATTAGAGGAAAATTACAATTTTCCCAATCTTAACAAATTTGTTTAATGTAATAAATTTGTCTGAATGGCAGCCTTTCGATAAGGATATGGGTATAAAAGTTTTTTTGCTCTTGCATGACACCAAATACAAGTAACTTGTGAAATAAAATCCGACAGCCGGGCATTTAGAGGAAAACTAGGATATTTTAATTCAAACAAATTTTTGAAATATAGTAAGTTTGTCTAAATGGCAGCCTATCGATAAGCATACTGGAATAAAACTTTTTTTGCTATTGTGTGACACAAAATACAAGTCATTTGTGAAATAAAATCCGACAGCCGAGCATTTAGAGGAAAATTAGAATTCTTTTGGTTGCATCAAGTTTGTTTAATTTAATAAATTTGTCGGAATGTCAATGTTCCGATAGAGATATTGAAATGAAACTTTTTTGAAAACTCGTCCAACATCAAATATAAGTAATTTGTGAAATAAAAACTGAGAACTGAACATTTAGAGGAAAATTGGAATTTTTATATATCGGCAAATTTTTTTAATTTAATAAATTTGCTCTAAATAACAATCTTCCGATGGGAATACTGGAGTGGAATTTTTTTACTGTTATCCGACATGAAATAAAAGTGATTTGTAAAATAAAATCCGACAGCCGAGCATTTAGAAGGAAATTAGAATTCTTCCAAATCCAACAAATTTATTCAATTTGATAAATTTGTCTAAATGTCAGCCTTCCGTTACGGATATGGGGATTAAACTTTTTTTGCTGTTGTCCGACACCAAATACAAGTAATTTGTGAAATAAAATGCGACAGCCAAGCAATAAGAGGAAAATTATAATTTTCTAAATTCTAACGAATTTTTTGAATTTAATAAATTTGTCTAAATGGCAGTCTTCTGATACGGATATTGGGATAAAACTTTTTTCTAGACTAGTCAAACATAATATGCAAGTAATTTGTGAAATAATATCTGATAACCGAGCGTTTAGAGGAAAATTATAATTTTTTTGATTTTATCAAATTTCTTTAATTTAATAAATTTTCTCTAAAGGGTAGCCTTCCGATAGGGATATTAGGATAGAATTTTTTTTGCTGTCGTATGACACCAAATAGACGTAATTCGTGGAATAAAATACGGTAGCCGAGCATTTAGAGGAAAGTTACGAATTTTTAATTCTGACAAATTTTTAAAATGTAATTTTGTCTAGACGGCAGCCTATCGATGAGCATATTGGCATACAAATTTTTTTGCTATTGTATGACACCAAATACAAGTAATTTGAGAAATAAAATCCGACAGCCGAGCATTTAGAGGAAAATTATAATTCTCTTGATTCCAACATATTCGTTCCATTCAATAAATTTGTCTAAATGCCAGTCTTTCGATAGGGATATTGGGATGAAACTTTTTTCTGCACTAGTCGAACATCAAATACAAGTAATTTATGAAATAAAATCTGAGAACCGAGCGCTTAGAGGAAAATTATAACTTTTTTGATTTTATCCAAGTTTCCTAATTTAATAAATTTGCTCTAAATAGCAGTCTTCCGAGAGGGATACTGGGGTGGAATTCTTTTTACTGTTATCCGAAATAAAATGCACTCGAACTCTCATATAAGCCAATCCAGTTTAAGGATTCCTAGAACTGCTGGCCGACTGCTGGCCCCCTCAGCTTCTCAGCTCGCGGGGCGAGAGACGGTGTTCAACCAAGCGTGAAATACCAGCAGCGTAGAGACAAAGGCGCAGTGCGCGGGGAATGACGTTCGTACTCACATTCGGAGATCGCGTAATATTAGGAAATGGTTCACACGTCCCTGACTACTTACGTTTCGAAGAATCCAGTTTAGGACCAAGGCCAGTGCGTAGCAACTCCCGAAACTGTTCTTATATTGGAGTTCGAGTGTACAAGTAATTTGTGAAATGAAATCCATCAGCCGAGCAATAACAGTTGATGATGAAATAAATAAAACGTTTTGGAAAGAGTAACGTCATGTTGTCCGCAAGAAATAACCAACCAAAACTCCCATCCTACTCCTCCTATGAAGTCAGTTTTTCTCATTCGCCGGGAAGTAATAACACTGTTCAGATCTCATCAAGTTTATCAGTTGCCACCGAGTCTAGTTACGGTCAGTCAGGATATTCAATGTCGGTTCCATCATTGTCTCATTTTCCATCATCAAATCTATTGTAAAATATGGCCCCACCAGTGTCCCTAGTAACATCTGAGACTCCAGGACCCTCAATACCGCTCTCGTTTAGTATCTCCATCAATTCAGCTGCTAGCTCCATATTCTTCTGCATCAAATCCTCTGCCATATTTGGCCCCAGCAATGTCTCCGTTAGAACTCGTGATTCTGCCACCTTCATCACTTCCTCCACACGCGTTTTCTCATTGGATTTGTCAAAAGGAGACACACTATCAACACCTACTTACACTTCTTTGATACCATCCAGCTATTCTCACTCGACAGAAACATCAAACTTCACACCAGAGTTAGTCTTTTGGCAGTACTTCCGGTATTGTCAATATCAACAATTCAAAATCCCAAATTCCCCACGACAAAGTAATCTAATACCACAAAGAGAAGTCGGAGCTGTCGAAGAAAATGCATTCACTAAATCGCTTTTGGTGGACGTCACGAATTTTAAAATGTCGAGCGAGAAAAACATTCAAGGCACGTATGCACCGGGCGTAGATGCTTATTCTGAAAAGTTTATGGAAAAAAACCTTGAGAAAATTCAAGGTTATAGAGAAAAAGGAGCTTTCACAACAATAATTTCAGTTGCAGAAACAAATTCAGAAATCTTGACGGAGAGAAACATTGAAAGAAATTTTGGACTTGTTATCTACAGAATTAAATTTAGAATAGGTAGATATTTCATCGGACTTTTTCAAAATCTTAAAATGTAAAATATATGATGCATTACTACCGTGAAATCAATAAACGCCGTATATACATTTTCGTCACAAATTTGACTTGAGGGTATAACTGCGAAATATTCCTTACTTTATCAATATCCATATTTTCAAGTTTGGATACGCCTTTCTCTATGTTTCTGTCAGATTGAATTGAATTAGTCTACCGAAGTCAATGAATATTGGAATAATTCAATTTTTCTATAAAAGAAACTCTGATTTCCAGTTACCGAGCAAGACATTAATCGTCAAGAACAGCTTCCGGATGCTATAAAGAGAGCTTATGGAAGCCAACTAAAAATGAACATTCAGTCTGTTGATTTGTTTCCGGTATGTGTATACAGACTTACATCTATTCTTTAATATGAACTATGTCGATCAGTTATTATATTTTCTATAATTCACATTCTTTCGTCAAGTACGGGATTGTTTTTCTGAAGAAGGAGACCAAAAGGTGGAAATATCCCCGAATTGTGGTGTTTATCAGCCAAAGAGTTGACATAAGTACATTGAAGATTCATCAATACTTAATGACGGTGGAAAAATTATACCTCGTGAGACTTTATTAGAAGTTCATGGTCAAAGTGTAAACAATTATTTTGCAAATGGGGTAGAACGAATCGTCCAGAAATCAACTGTCGATTATTTAGAGGAATATACGGTAATTTTAAGTTTTTTGGTTTGGCTTTAGAACATATGAGCTTATGAAATGGTTTTTAGAACACATTCATTAAGTGTGTCCAAAGAACCCGAAGCTCGATCGAATGTTTCTAAATTTCATTTTTCCTTAAATAAAAAACCAAATTGATTGTAACATCGATTTTGTGTTATTATAAGAGGTCTGTCCCAAAAGTATCCGACCTACCTCGATTTCTCGGCGCTTGATTTATTCTTCGTCATCCGGAGGGTGGCA
>JAUMHM010076301.1:0-13841 GCA_032362435.1 Melikaiella ostensackeni
TGGAAAAATAAATTGCCACTTTTCCAAAATTTTCGTTTTTCTTTTGTAGGCTAAGTATTCATTGAATGACCCTCGTATGCTGGAATATAAGAAAACAGGCATTAGTAGCAGCTTCATCTACTGAAGCTGAGTACATGGCACTTCTTGAAGCTGTCAGAGAAGCATTGTGCTTGAAATCATTAGCAATCAGTATCAACATAAATATTTCAAAACCAATTATAATTTATGAAGATAACAATGGTTTATAGAACTCCGAAGCGGAATGAGTCTGGAATAATCCTAATGTATAAAGGTCAACGTTATGTCACTGTATGATTGTATGATGATGGTCGCATTGGGTTTTTCTGGGTTTTCCCTAATCCCTCGCAACGAATGTTGGATCATTTGTAATTTGTTTTCCCAGATAACATAAGGAAGGCGTGTCTTTGCTCTTCTTATATGAATAATTGATTTTGATAATTTTAATTAGATTATTTTTTGAGAGGGCGTGTTGGATTATCTGAACTAAATGTGTATAAGTCAAAAACATAATCTAAATTTCATAGTATTTAGTCGATACGTTATGCGTCATATATTCTGAGAAGTTTAGAACAGAGATTCGAGAGCTGTGAGCAATCTCTATAATGTAAACTATAACCATGGAGGGAAATGTGTATGGTGTATGTATGTGATATGTGGGACACGTTTTTTCTTAATTCTAAAATCGCATCTCGATCAGAAAAGACCTGCCTCCCAAGTGTCTTCAATAAATTTGATTATTTTATAATTTAATCGCACTCATTGTTCCCATAACTATTTTCTATAGTCTTATACTTGAACACTAAATTTATAAACGATTTTACAATTTGAAATTATTACGACTTATTTGTTTAAAGTTCAGATCTTGGCAGAATCGAGGGAAAAATTAGCACAGCTTTGTAAAAAAGTCGGTTATATTCGACGGTATATAAACCAAAAAAATGTTATTATTTACACTTTTTTCCCAATATTTCTGAAAGAATGGTCAAAAATATTTCAACCTTGTGTTAAATATTTGACGCAGAAATGCTGTATCATTTACCCTATCTTAAAAAAAAAATGCAAATTTTTTTATTATGAAAATTAAATGATTGATTCTTGAACTTGAAAAAAAAATCAAAATGAAATATTTGCTTTTCAAATTAATCATCACTCAAAATAAAACATACAAAAATTATTAAAAAATATAAAAAAATGTATGGGTAAAACTTCCACCATATATGCGCTGATTAAAAATAGTACAACTATCACTAAAACAAATATTAACATGAATAAAAATAAAGTTTGGAAAAAAACTTTTCATTAAAAATTCATCAGAACAAATATATAATTTTATGTTCACAAAAACATGAAAACAATTTTTGGAAAAATTGAATTTTCGACCTTTTTGAATTTTGAATTTTCTACCCTAAAACTAATAATTTCAAAACGTCGTAGCCGCTGGACCGGGAAATGACCAGGATTTTTTTGAACCCAGAAAACCGGAAAACGACAGTGAATTTAGTAGTTAAACAAATGTGAACGTCCGATTGAAACCTTATAAACTATTTTCAGTTTAAAATGAATAGACTCATAATTGAACTCTTTGATTCAGTTTCAAATTATATACGTTCAAATATTGTTTCAATTTTAGATATTCCATTTTTAACCCATTGCGAATTAAAATCTTTTAACTAAAAAAAGTGCATTTTTCAAATATTTAGCAGTATTTGGCTATTTATTTAAAATAAGCAATTATAAATCAAATATCCAAAAGCAAACAATTTAAAAGTGATTTGTTTCAAATAGAAAGTCTTGAATCGTTAAAATTTCAGAGTGCAAAGTGTAACCTTTTAAAGAAAGAATTTTAATGTTTTCATTTTGTTGAATTTTGAAATTGCAAGTGAAACTTTCTAATTTTAATTTATCAATAACAATTGAATAATTATTGATTGCAAACGACTTTAAATTGAAAAAATGTAACCTCTAATTTTAAAAATGTTTGATTTTAAACGATTAATTGAAAAATGTTTAAGTTTTGATGTTTCTAACTTAAAATGTGTTTAAGTGAATGATTACTGTTTAATAATTTTGTATGAATTATGTATATTTGTAACTTATACTTTCTTTATTCTCATGTTTGTACTGGCATTAAAGCCTTCTACTTTCAGCATCTATGTTTCTTCGAATTTCAGTTTATGCTTTTATATTCGTATGAATTTTGAAACGACTGAAAATGTCTGAAGTTGAATTCTCTCCTAAGATGAGTCATTAAGCAGACCGAGTCAGAGAAAGTTTCAGTGCAGATGTGAAAAAGAGACCTCAACACGGGTCTATTGAGGAAGGCTCAGAGTTTCATGAAAACGTGCCGATCCCCGGTTTTCCCTACTCAATAAATTACCTAATGGACAAGTTCCGAGGTTGCCGATTTTCCAAAGTTTTGAATTGTACCTAGTTTTGTTTCTGGCAACATCGGAATCTAGCTGCACCCTTGCTTGCTCCTCAGCGGAGGGCAGTCTTGAACAACCCGCGAGACGAATACGACCTTGCTTATTTTTATATCTCTGTTCGTGATTTTTTCTGTATTTAACCACTCAGCTTGTAATGTAAATTTTAAGTACCTTTGAATAAATTTTTTTTAATGAATGAACTTTTTTCTTCAATATGCATTTTACCGTGCAAACATTGGTCCTTCGAAAACCGGATGAACGTAGAATAAGTGAATAAATTTGAAGTTGAAATTGAATTCAGATTATCGCGTACTTTCATGTGACTATGAGCCCGGTAATTAGCTTCAGTGACTTGTGTGTGTAATCATTTTGGACATGTATGATCACTTTGGACTGGTGATTAATTTGGACTTGTGTAATTACTTGCTTTGTGATTATTTTGGACTTCTTTGTTCGAAATTATGACTTGAACTTAGTGAACTTTGTAGTCTCACAGCACTCGTGAGATTATGTGTATTTAAGAGCATTTAGCGAGTGGTTATTAGTGAAATTACATTTTTTCCAGCACGAATCGTGTGTGACGTGTAATTAGTGGTAGTCAAGGCTCAGATTTACAAATTGTTTGTTTCGTATTACTTTGATTTGTGAATCTTGTTGTTTTAACTTTGAACTATGAACGCGAAAATGTAAACTTGCATTCTTACAGTTTTTAATTTGAACCTTTTAAACTATAAATTGTTTCTCCAATTTTGAACTTGAACATTGATTGACTTCGAATATTGAACGTGGTTGTGGTGTGAATTTATAAAAATTCACTGTGAACTGGAGGTGCAGTACGTGTCAAGGATTGTGACACATATTTCAACATTTTGGAAGTAGATCTGCGACGCTCTACAAAGGGTGAGTCTCCAATTCCATTTTTTTTCCTTTCCTTAGCTTTCCGTGATTTTTCTTCATGGGTATTTCTACGAAAACACTTGAGCAACTTAACTCTGAGCGTGCCGTGATAAAAAGTAAGGTAACTCGCTTCAAAATATTTTGGGACAGTTTCGATCAAGCTACGGGCAACATAGGCATACTTAAAGTGAAATTAGAGAAACTTGAAGTGCAATATGACGCATTTGATATTGTACAAACGAAAATAGAGTTATATCTTGCGAATTCCAGTGAAGAAGCTCAAGAAAGGGAAGAAGAAACGCGATTTGCCTTGGAGGATGAATATTGTGAACTGGTGACTCTAGCTAGAGAATATATATTAGCCAACACTCGTCCCACAGGTATTAATAATTTTGATCATTCAAATTCAGCATCGAATCTAGAATCGCGCTCATCAATCAAACTCGCCGATCCAACAATAAAAAATCCGCGTGTCGACCTACTAATCGGGGCTGGCCTGTTTTGGGATTTATTGTGCGCCGGACAGATAAGACTTCGCCCAGAAGGTTTATTACTTCAAAAGATATTATTGGGGTGGGTCTCAGCAGGAGATTTAAATCATTCAAAATATTTGGAAGATAATAAGAGTACGTGTCACCATCTGGTTACGAACCAGCAGTTATACAATCAGGTGGAGAGACTGTGGGAAATAGATCAGGTTAACTCTAATAAAGGCACAAGGTACCTCGACGTAGATAATGTTTGTGAGCAGCACTTCAAGGCGACAACGAAGCGCGCGTCGGACGGCCGATTTGTGGTCAACGTCCCCTATTTCGAAACGGTCAATGACCTCGAAGATTCCTTCAAAATCGCATTGAAGCATTTTGTATCTGTAAAACGCAAATTAGAGAGAGATTCGCAACTCAAGAAAGGATACCAGGGTTTTATAAACGAATACGAGGCCTCGGGTGACATGACGGAGGTGCCATCAGACAAAATTAAGCCTGACTTTCCAACATATTATCTTCCTCACCACGCTGTGATGAAGCCCGATAGCACGACTACCAAAATTTGTGTGGTTTTCGATGGATCTTCAAAGACTTCTTCTGGATTATCACTAAATGATGTTCAGCATGTAGGTCCCGCGGTTCAGGATGATCTTTTCTCAATCGTTCTGCGATTCAGAAAGCGCAAAACTGTACTTTCAGCGGATATTGTCAAGATGTACCGCCGTATTTACATCGATGAGGAGCAAAGATGACTGCAGCGAGTTCTATGGCGCATGGACAGCTCTCAACCTATGAAAATAAACGAATTGAATACTGTGACATACGGAACGGCCGCAGCACCCTACCTGGCTACCCGCTGCCTTCGGCAGCTTGGAGAGGAAAATAAGGAACATAATCCAATTGCGAGTAAGGTCATAATTTCTGATTTCTATGTAGATGATCTTTTGACAGGTGCAGACTCTCTCAACGAAGCACGAGCACTTAAGGATGAGCTCACGTCGATTCTGGAACCAGCCGGCGTCTCATTAAGAAAATGGGCATCGAATGACGAAAGAGTATTTAATTCAGATATGTCATTGAATGAAGATCGAGTGATTCAAGGAGATAAGGATCCAAAAACTTTAGGGCTGTTATGGAATTTCAATACTGATCAACTCAGGTATTCGGTGAAAATTCCTGAGCAACAAAAGGTAACAAACAGGACAATTTTATCGCTCATATCTCAGATATTTGATCCTCTCGGGCTCATTGGTCTAACGATTATACGAGCAAAGATTATTCTCCAGAAACTTTAGGAGACTAAATTAGATTGGAATGAGTCTTTGCCACAAAATTTGCACATTGAATGGATTAAATTTAGAACTCAACTGGACAGCCTAAATGAAGTAAGTGTCCCACGATTCATTCTGTGTAATAAGTTGGTTACAATAGAATTGCATGGTTTCTGTGACGCTTCCGAAAAAGCATACGTGTGCATCGATTTATGTGCGCTCAATGAATGAAGACGGGAATATCTTAGTAAGTTTTTTATGTGCAAAGTCGAGAGAAGCCCCAATTAAAACGCTCAGTATACCACACTTGGAACTCTGTCGTGCTCTCTTACTTGCGCAACTTTCGCAAAAGGTTACTTTTTCAATGGACATGAAATTTGATCGGACATTTTTCTGGTGTAATTCAACGATTACTCTAGCATGGATTCACGAATCTCCACGTAATTGGGAAATTTTTATTGCTAACAGGGTCACGAAGATTCAAGATCTCACGAAGGAAGGAATTTGGAACCACGTGTCATCTCAACAATCCTGCAGACATAATCTCAAGAGGAATTGCCCCAACTGAACTGACGACATTTGATCTTTGGTGGCATGGACCAGAATGGTTATCGCAGAATTTACAAGAATGGTCCATCCCACCCGATCTGGACCTAGAGAATGTACCCGGGAAGAAAAAATATACTTCGAGTCAAGTCACTGTCGAGAAGAAAGAACCTAGCATTTTTGAACGTTTCTCTTCTTTCACGACATTGGCTAGGCTTCTTCCTTATGTTTATCGAATCAGAGATAATCATGCTAGGCCAACAATGGATTTTAAGGTAGGAATTTTAAAGCCGCGAGAAATTCTAACTACAAGAAATTGACTCATAAGGCTAGTCCAGGCAGAATCTTTCAAGGATGAGATTCTTTGCATCGAACGCAACAAGGAAATCGCAAAGTCGAGTAGGCTTAAATTACTCAACCCATTTCTTGACAATTCAGGGCTGCTCAGAGTGGGCGGTAGATTGAATCACGCACCAATTTCATATGATCAAAGGCATACGATCATTTTTCCTTCGGATCATTCGGTAACTCGATTAATAATGAATGACGAATACAATCGATTAATGCACGCAGGGTGCCAAAGTGTGATCGCATCCCTACGAACGCGATTGTGGGCGTAATCATGTAAGAATACGGTCAAGAATGTGCTTCGGAAATGCGTACGTTGCTTTAGAGCCAAACCAGTAGACAATGAATATGTTATGGGAAGTCTACCTGCGGCACGAGTCACACCTTCTCGACCTTTCAATACTTCTGGTGTCGATTATGCAGGACCGTATTATGTAAAGGACAGAACTCGGACAAAGACAAAGCCCTATCAGCGCATCTCTGTGTGTTTTGTGACAAGGGCAGTTCACTCGAGAAGGAATAAATTGGCATTTTATTCCTGCCCATGCTCCACACTTTGGTGGATTAAAGGAGAGTGCTGTAAAGTCAGTGAAACATCATTTGAAGCGAGTTATCGGTGAATCTAAACTCACTTTCGAAGAGCTATATACTGTGTTGACTCAAGTTGAAGCCTGTTTAAATTCGCGTCACTAAACTGCATTCAGGCAAAGACAACGTGATTCGTGTCGCTACTGTTAGAATCGGTAGTTCTAGCTCAGAGCGAACTGTCTCAAAGTTATGTGTCTTGCCCATCGACGATCCTGTTATCAGCGACTGATATTTGATAAACCATCATATATATGTTTCATAAAAATAATTTGCATTTTCTTTTTTATTTTACTATATAAGCTATCTATATGTACTACATTTACTCATAAATTGAATTCCTTTGATTGCATTTATTTCTATGTTTAGAAAGGAGACCTTTCAAAGCTTAATGAATCGCCTAATGGACAAGTTCCGAGGTTGCCGATTTTCCAAAATTTTGAATTGTACCTAGTCTTGTCTCTGACAACATCGGAATCCAGCTGCAACCTTGCCTGCTCCTCAGCGGAGGGCAGTCTTGAACTACCCGCGAGACGAATACGACCTTGCTTATTCTTATATCTCGGTTCGTGATTTTTCTGTATTTAACCACTCAGCTTGTAATGTGAATTTTAATTACCTTCGAATAAATATTTTTTAATGAATGACTTTTCTTTTTTTATTATGCATTTTACCGCGCAGACACGAGGAAATCAACAGAAAATTTTTAGACACAAACTTCATGGGCTTTCAAAATCAGCTTTGAATAGCGATTAAAAATTGAATTTTTGATTTTTTGAAGGAATAGAAACTTGCTCCCAAGAAATGGGGTTGCTGAATGAAAATAAAAAATGTTTCATCTGAAAAATTATTCTCTTTCGAGACAATCAAAATTGAAAATCGCGATATTACAGTGTGACAGACATTTTGTGCTAGAAAGTCCGAAAAAATAGAAAATATGTGTATTTTTTCAATAAACGATAATTTCAAGAAATATCAATGCTAGAAGGATGAGAAAATGTTGGTTATCTAGTTCTGTACTGCCAACCTTCATTTTTAATTTTGTGTTTTACAATTTTCCCATTAAAAAGTATGCATGCTCATTGCGAATACTTTCAAATTCAAAATTTCAAATTCGAGAATTTATACATTTTTTACATTCTCAGGGGCATTTTCAAAATTGTTGAGATCATTTTTTCAGATTAAAGACTTATGTGTACAGCTATTAGAAGTACTCAGAAATTCGAACAATTTATCTCAATGACTTTTTTCGATAAAAGGAATATCATCAGAGTTATAGCATTTACAACATTCAAAGAAACAAACGAAAATGAAAATTTTAAGCCAAATAATGCACGATATGAAAGAAAGTCAGGAATGGAAAAATATTGCTCTTCGAAAGCCCCACAAGATTGTAATGAAGACATTTTGAATTTTCTTGTTAAATCGAAAATTTGAATTTTGAGCAAAACAATGCGAGATATGAAAAAATGCTAATATATCAATATTGCTGCTTATACGAGAACCTGTAAGCTTTCCTCTAAACACTTTTCGGCAAGAAGCATAGTTTGTTTTCAAGTATGGAAAATGGTATTGGAATATTTTGATTTTAATTTTTGATCCAAACGATGCGAGATGAGAAGAAAAAATCAAAAGAGTAGAATTTCTGCTTTTAAAAAGTCAAATAAAATTGTTGCCAAACATTCCTTCATAACACAAATTGTAAATCATCAAGATAATTTTTTAATCGTCTTTCTAAGTATTTATTTGTATATATCATACGGTGAGCGCAGACAATCGATCGCGAAGCGCGAATATTATGATGAGAATGTAATTTTCCAAAAATTTTCCGAAATTAAATTCGTTTGTAGTTTCAGGAAATTGGAGCCATGCAAACATTTCTCAGTGAATGAGCTTTCAGAACTCTATGTTTAACGGAAACATGTATAGTATTTAACCGATGATGTCCGGTTCTATGTTGATCATTCAAATAAGAATTCAAATATTATGGGAAGCATAAATTTTCAAAAACCTTGATTGAATAATGAACCATATTAGATCTAGAAGGTATTATAAATCATTTAATAATATATAGACATAACAAAATTATGTACTGGTCTATATATGTGGAACGAGTTTATTTGTGGGAGTTTTGAATTTCTTCGCGAAATGCACAATGAATTTCAATCCGTATTGTTAGTGAAAAATTATAGGAGGTTTTCTGAATTCCTCAAGACAAATCAGACTTTCAAATAAGAAATAATCACTTTAGCCTTTGTATTATCATTTTATTATTATTTGTCTCTTGTATGAAGTGTTAGACGAACGTGATTTCTTAAACTTTATGTTATCAAGAAAGATTGGTGATTCTTCCTGATTTTTCCTAATTCCTCAATTCGGTTAGTAACCAAGCTCTCAAGAACTTAGAAAATTCAATCACTCGGACAACTATCCAAACAAGAATGGCCTACACTTTACATGTCGCACTCTTCTTTTAATGGACAGCAAACTCAACAAAGTCTCAGCATGCTGATCCTGTTCATGGAATTGAATTCTTATCAATCACCAAAGAATTGTAGAGAAATACGTACTGAAGAATCACTGAAAAAAATTGAAGGACAACTTTTGGACATGGAAAAACAACAAGAATACCACAAAACAAAAAACAATACTATTATCAAAACCATATTTACCTTCACAATACTGATATTACTGGCAATAATGCATTGTGTAAGAAGAACATATCAAAAATTCAAAATTACTTCAAACAAACAAGTAATCAACGACAGCACAGAAATGAGATTAATGCCCTCGCTGATTGACAACACACCAGAATTGCTAAGCAACAGCTTAAAAAAAGAGCCAGATCCACAAGCGCACATGCCGGTGACCAACAGCCGGATAGCGTATGAAACTGTCCACTGAATTTTCATCGAGGATGATGAAACAATTCAGGGAGGGAGGACAGGAAAAACCACTTGACATTTTTTCCCCAAATCTTTAATCTTCATTTGAAAATCAAAGATTCTGTATCGAAGTCTGCCTTATTCCTACCAAGTAAAGACGAGTTGCACCTCAACCACATTTAATGACGTCACCATGGGAATCATGTCCGCGTCACGTGCATAATTCAATCCGACCCCAGACTCCACCTGCAACGTAAAAAACCGCCTACATAAAGAAAGCGGAATACCGACGAAATGGCTACCAGTCTCCATAACATAAGAACGTACAGTCCACAATAAAGCTACAACTGGTCGACAAAGAATTACCAGGTTGTTTTTTAAAACATGCTATGGCTTAAAGGTATTCCATGGTTCCCCAGACCTGCTCATGGGGGGGGGGGTCATTGTTCCGAAACAGTGAAAGAGAAAGGAGTTGGAAAGGGGCTGAATGAGAACCATGGAGTACCTTCAAGCCCATGCTATAAACATGAATGATAGAAGAAGTTTTCTGGACCTAGGAACTCTTCTGACCAGCTGAATCCTGACCTAGAAACACTACAATTTTCCAATTATACCTCAATATATAATCATCAATCACAAATTCCCATAGCAAAGAGATAAAGGTATCATCAATATTCCAAAATATTGTTCTATAAGGTGTTTATTCTTTGAGTGCTGTGATATCAAAATTCCTAAAATTGAAGTACTTCAACATTTTCAATATATAAAACTCGCAGATAAAAATGAAACATATGCAAACCTTTGTAGATTTTAACTGGTTCATCATTTAAGAAGATGAATACAATTACAATGAAATAAAATTAAATGAGGAATTCAAATATTAGAATACATTTTATCATATATTTCCCGAATTCATTATAAAATTATATTCAATGTAAATTAGAAACCAGAAAAATGTGTCCTCTTATTCATAATCAAATTAACATACATGTCTATTGATTCAATTGAAATACTAATACTGTTTTTCTACTGTGCAGAAGGAAAGTGTATAAGACCTGTATCCCTGATTTGAAAGCTTTCACAGGCATGTAGCCGCAGCCATAAGATCTGATGACAATCTTAAGGAGAAAGGACCCAGTAAACTGCATCTAAACATGAAGAGATTAAGCTATCTTCATGAGCCTGTAGACAACGAACACATTACAATCGCCATCCTGATGAATGCTGCACTACTTAATAGGAGTGTTCAGCACTTTGCCCAACTTCATAATTTCAAGTCAAGAATCAATTGGGGGAAAAGGACACTACTGTACCGAATAGATCATATAATTTATATTAACACTATTTCAAAATCTAACTAATCTAATGTAAAATTACTGTTAGACAAAATATCAACTATTTTATCCATTTTATTATAAAGTGAAATACATTGATTCAATGCATGAATATCAATTCTCTAATAACTAAGATGCCAACAATTAAAAGTATTGCGTAATTGAGTTATGAGAAAAACGAAAACTTAAATTTAAATTATATTATGATATTTTGTCTAACAGTGATGATTATTATGAAATAATTCTTTTTTTCACTGACTGAATATATCAGTAAGTATCACTCGTATTCACAAACTGACACCTAAATTCATCGAGGACGATGAATGTTTTTAAGGAAGGAGGGCTGTTAAATCTGCAATTTTTCAAATTTTGTTGCAACGCCTGACAAGAGGCTTCTCAACTCACTTTGAGACAGATAAGTGCTTATTACTCATACACGATCAGGCGCACTAACTGGACTCACTCAATCGTATGTTTCCTCATGATAATTGCACTACTGACGATAAGGCAGAAAGCGCAAGCTAATAAAAATTGAATTCCTATAGGTAGACAAAAGACTCGGTTGATGCCGATAATATAAGAAGAGAAACCATGTGTAGGTCTTATTCATATCAGATAATTAGGTATTACCGATTAATCAATACATGTGTATATGCTTATAAACTAAATATATCAAAAATCAGATCTGTGGGCAATAGAAATGTATACATGTATATAAACAAATTTATTTTAATATTTTGACGTTTCATAGTCAACATAACATTCACCTGATAACGTACAACATACAGCAAACAAATGTCCGATTACGAGTGTAGTCAGACGTGCTGTAATAGAAAGCGTGCGACCGAATACATTTACCCTTGTTAAGTTTAGCCTGTAGAATTCATATTTATGAAAGAACAAGAGAAGAGATAACCGATTGTCGAGTATATCAGTAGAAGGAACTTGCATATTAGTCACTCGCATGACTTATTAGTCACTCACGTGAATCATTCAAAGCTCGAAACTGGAAGTCGCGCCTGCCATACTACGTATTCGCGAGGTGTGTGCCATACCACATATTTGCGAGAGATGTGACATTTCGCACATTCATATCATATATAAACTCCAGAGTTACCCCTGATAGTCGCCTTTATGTTCCAAGCAGTCACACTGTTACCTTGATCTTCGAATTAGGAACCGCTTTCAGTTTTGAGCAGGGTCCCTGCGGCTGTGGCTAGGTACGCTCGTCGTAAAATTCTTTCCGGGCAAAGTCCGCAGTGTTATACGGTCGTGAAAGAACTTACGAGTGGATTCGATCTCTGTTATGGTTCGTATATCGCTCGTCTAGTGAACGGAATAGTTATCGATCTGTGTTCGTGCATCCTTCGCTCTAGCTAACTAAACTCTGCGTGAGGATCTCGCCGTTGTCCCCCAATTATAGAGATGCAAGTGACAACCCCTAATTTTTATCTTGACCTTTTTTAAAATAGAAAGGTAGTGTGAGCTTTCATCTTATTTATCATCTTTAACTATTGTATTCTTTCACCAATATCTATGTTACAATAAATCACATATATCTGGAACACATTTCATTTATTCAAAAGACTATTCTAAAACAATCCGCATGGAATTGCTAGTAACAACGCGCTCACAACAAATAATTAGTCAGGCCTTACCAACCTGACGTAATCAGCAACATTGTTCTGTCTCATTCTCATATTTCCAAACTACCCTCGCCTGTTCCTCCGGACGTGACAAGTTCAATAACCATACAGACGAATGGTATGAGGTAAACATAAAACAACTTCAGGCAAATCTCGGAAAATACAAAAAGTGGGCCAGACTAATTGCAATAAGCTGTATTGCCGGATGAGACCCCTTGGAAGCTGACAATTCCAAAAACGTAAGAGTTAAGGGTTAACGCGGAAATCATAATGAAGTACAGGCAGAACATCTGGATCCTAAGAAAACATACGCCCGAGTGGCTCAACACTAGTTCTGGCCGGGGATGTACTCAGATATTATTGAATACGTAATACAATGCGATATTTTTCAGCGCATAAAACCGAATAATAAAAAGGCAGGTATTTTAGGAAAAAGAATTACCGAAAAACCGCGGATGATGGCTTCTGTCGACAGAATGGGGCCGCTGCCAACTTCCAAAACAAAATAAAATGATAATCTTCTGGCTTTCGTGGATTTACTCGCAAAATAGATAAAACTAATTCCCATTAAAAGAGCGAAGGGTAAAACGATAGAAACCAAGTTTCCTTGAAAGGTAATGGCTCATTGGGGAACGCCTAGGATCGTATTGAGTGACAACAGAATAGAGTGTGTAAACAAAACCATGACGGAATCAAGTACCACAGGTAGTTTCGAATTAGGCATGCGCATACTCAGAAATATCACCCACAAGCTAATACAACCGAAAGTTATATTCGCTCAATTAGGACCATGATTAAAGCTTATTTCGAAAATTACTACGCGAGATGGGATAACAGCATTGAGGACTTGCGATTTGCTTCAAATACGAGCAAATATTTGTCAACGCAATTTACACCAGTGTTCCTGAATTTGAGTCGTGAGTTGCAACCCCTTCAATCCTTTAGAAAAAATTCGAAAAGTTGGGAAGAAATATAATTTCAAAGTACCGATTAGTGGACCGTTGTAGACCGTTTCAGTTTAAAATAGGCGAGCGGGTATCAGAATCTAATAAATCATTATCTAATACGGTTGACAAAACAGCTAAAAAGTTGTTCCGGCTGTACGATGGTCCTTATATTATGAAATGTAAAATTTCGAATACAATATACGAAATAAAAGATTCTCACGTGAAAAGTCTTGGAGAACGGGATGTAAATGATATTAGAAAATATGTAGGCAAAGACATCGAATAAAGTTGAACTATTCAATTACCACCTTGATCAAAAAGTTTTAGGACTTTATTTTTAAAATCAAAAATACAAGTTTGTTCATCGTAGTCGATATTGTCCCCTTCAAAGTACTCCCCATCGACTGCAACGCACTTATGCCAGCGCTTGATCCAATCCTCGAAACA
>JAUMHM010076332.1:0-13839 GCA_032362435.1 Melikaiella ostensackeni
ATCTTTAACTCATCAGGCACTTGACTTTGTCCGTGGCTGATGATGACGCACCGGGTTTTCCGAGACAAAGTTAAATAGTAATAATAATAATAATAATAATAAAGGGTTGAAAAAAGAATTCCAAATGAATTGAAAGTCTTGTCTGGAATCGAGATGTTCACTGAGGAAATTCCAAAGTGATTCAGTATGCCGATTGTTTAATGAAAAAATTTGTTTATCACGAAAAATCGTATTTTCTACACCGAGAGCATACATTCGTTCTCTCTCAGCAACTTCACGCTGCACCGTCTCTCCCCCTCTAACCAACTTTCCTGTCGTTGGTCAGGGCGAGAGACACGGTATAGTGTGAAGTGGCTAAGAGGGAACGCACTTATGCTCTGGGAGGTACAGCTGAATACCGATGTACGTGGATTTCGATCACGTACACAACGCACAATCGCACATTCTTACCTTGCACCCACGAAGTAATAGTAAGGAGACCCAACTGTTTGTTATGAAAACTTGCCAACTTTCATCTGAAGAAGATAATATTTCAACGTTGATTTCAAATAATAATAAATAATTGTCACTCTCTTTGCATAATATTTTTTATAAAAATAAAATGTCAGGTCATCCCCCATATTGACTTATCTTGCTATAAAATAAGAGGGTATTTTTGAATGTTGAAGATGACTTCAATTAAATCATTGAAATATTCAATTGTCCATATTTAAAAAATATTTTTATGTGTTCTGTATTTATTTCTAAAAAATTTCAAAATTTTTTATTAATTTTCATGGCCGTATGTCATGTCATCCGACCCCTAGTTTGGAGTTATTTTTGTTTTAAATGCGTACCCATCACAAATAAGTTACTTGACCTCTTAGTTTCATTTATTTTCACTCTCTAAGGTTTGACTTGATTAACAAAATATGTATTGTCCAACTAGAAAAGCTTTTTCATTTCGAAAATCTTATTTTCCGAAATGGTCAACTTTTTGGCAGTCGCCCTCAAAATCTCAAATCATGTAATTTTTGCTCGATGAGAGTAGTGTGTAAAATGGTAAAGAAAATGGTTGGTTTTACGATAATCAACATTTTTTCTGCATTTGACTATTATAGAACAGAGGAGAATAGTAAATATAATGAATGTAGTAAATTTTTCGTAACATGTTAAACGAAAGTCTACTTTTCTAATAAAAGCTACTTTTTATGGAAAAACTGAGTAATATGTACCATGTTGCAGACAAATTTTCTTTCATGAAATAATTATTAATCAATAATAATTATCGATTAGTTATTGAAGAACAATTATTGTTCTTCATGTTAATTGGGATTGGTAAAGAGGTTCCAATAATAATATTGTTGCCTCTTTGAAAAAAATAATACTTCTCTAAAAGTCTTACACCATAAATTTCTAGATATTATCCCCTTAAATTTTTATATAAATGACAAATAATTACCTGTATACTTTTTCTTCTTCAAAAGAGTATTTTAGGACATGCTTAAGCCATTAAAAAAATTGCAATTTTCGAAATTGTTAGTTTCAGCTACGGACTGAATTGAGAAACTTGATTTGTCTTTTTGCGACCAGCCTTTTGTTGTATACCGTATACTCAGTTTGTGGACAGTATTTCACTTTATTTTGAGGAAAAAGGCATTTTCACAATATTGTGCTAAAAGCATGATCTTAGAAACGACATTACAGAGGAAAAAAGTTTGTTTTTATTTGCGACTGACATTTTTGTTGTTACCTTTTTTATTTTCAACCCTTTCGATAGACGGTATTTATTGTATTGTATTGTACCGTATTGCATTTTATTTGCTCTTCTTGATTAGTACAAAAAATAATAGGTAATAAGAAATTAATGTGAGAGTTACAAATAATAATTTGCATGTGGGTCCGCAAATGCGCAACCAGAATAGGTCCGTGCGAGCAATTTCTGACGAAGGACTAGTGTATCTGTGCCTCAGATCACGGTACACCGGAGAAACTAACAGCATATGGAATGAGGCTTCCTCAGCTTACATATTGCTAATAGTACATAGATTTCCACTCAAATAATCATACTTCCATTCCTCGCATACTATTCTTCCTCTCTTTGCTCCAACAAGCCTTAATTGCGCTACAACCTTAGTATATGAAAATGGTATGCGCGTACATAGATACGGTGAAGTAAGGTTTTCTTTTGAAGGGAGGTAAGGGAAAACCAGGAGACTCACACTCAGTACGAGATAGTTTATTAATGTCAGCTGCCTTGAGGTGCTTATGAAAACTTTGCAGGGTTAACTCTTTATTGTTCGTCGAATTGTCTGAATCAAGTGCATGCCAAAGATTGTCTAGACCTGCTGAAACAAAGAAACATCTTACCTGTAGTATCCAATTATACTCTGGATAGGCAGAGTCTAGGGTGGACATCACATGAAGTTTCTTAAGGCATACTCTTGGCACTCTATGCTCTGGCGTAGTCAAAACCTTCTCCATCCTTGGGAAAACAAATCGAGACCAAAAACAAATGTTCGAAATCGATTAATATTTGGCCCTCGCGCTTCGAGGTCAAAGTTTCGAATTTTTGACCAATTTTTTTCAATTCTCATATGTTTTCCTAAAATTGTTCATACTTCACTGTTCGACATCATAAAATAATATTCGAGCTCATGAATACGTGAATTTAGTTTTAAACCCTCAAGCAATAAGCAGGTAACCCCCCATCCCCACTCCTTAATGGACTCCCCGCCGTCCGTCTATCGTGCTGCTACGGTACGTTAGCATTGGCGAAACAACGGTGGCGACAGGAGCGCTTCATATTTTTGAGCGAGCAGTGTCTGGAATATTTCATTTGTTTAAGCAAGCGACATCAAAAGAACTTTTTTTGTTTTAGCGAATAGCGTCAGAAGCGTCTCGTTTGTTTCAGCGAGCGGCGTCAGCAGCGAGTTTTAATTTTTTCAATTAGAAATCTGGAGATCGTTACTCGATCACTTGCGTGTTTTTTTTTTGACAGAAATTGTCTGTATTCAGAGTATTGTCTTTTATATTATCACATTATATTGACTTATTCCTTCACTTTGTTGTTTCAAGGCTCTTCCATCAATAGAAGATGGAAACTTCAAAGAAACACATAGGCAGAAAAACATTTTTCTGTCCGATTTTTGGTAATCACGTCGATAAACAGTCAATCGACTGCTTGAGTAAGTGATAGATATAGAGTTTCTGACGGGGTAGCAGCAGCAATCGCCTCAAGTGCTCTCATAGATACAGGTATTATATATGATTCTGATGAGTTACTTGTTACTGACTGTTCTCGCGCTTTGCAGTCGAATGAAATGAAGTTCGGATAGCTATTGAAGAACTGCACAGTAAAAGGAGTGTTGGAATAGGTTCATTTCAGGTTCACCACAATCACAAAAGTCGCTGATTTTAATAACAAATGAAACACTTTGTTCAAATTCAAATAAAGCTCAAGTTAAGTATCACAATCAAGTTCTCAACAACTTACCAAAGAGTTTGTTTAATTAAAATAATTGTCACAGGTTTTACTTGATGTTACTTGCAATTTCTCAGGTAAATGAATCTCGTTACAAATGCGCGAAACGTCACTTTTATAATACATGACATTACGCAGTAATTTTTAAAAATTTCACATATTGACCGAATAATCTAGTTCTGGTTGCTTAATTTGCTGACTTCTTAATAAATGAGGTGACAAACCGAGTAATAAAAATAAGAAAACGAACGTTATTTAGATCTTGACACAATAATCAAGTAATGTGAGAAATAGAGTAATGAAATTAAGAAAATGAATGATATTCAGGTCGTGATGCAATAATTAAATAAGATGACACAGATATTGTCACTTTTCGAAATCAGAATGTTTAGATTGCAAGAGTAAGTTGCTACATAACCGCCTGTCTCGGCGAATTATGAGCCGAACAGACATTTGCTCACTCTCATTTAAAACATACCTTGAATAAGTTTTATATCATTGATAACATAAGAAACGTGGATGAGATTAATCGGGTAGCTATTTTTAGAATAGTCGAATATTTGAGTAATCTCTAAGCATACAAAATAAATATATTCTTGTTCACGTTAATAAGGATTCGCTATGACTCATTCTTTTATGTTTTCACCTGAAACGTGAAGTTGACACACTTGTGCTACAGGACGTTTTAATATAGATTTCGCGGTTCGAATAGAGACAACACGTACTTTACCGTTTCTACCCAGATGACAGGAAATAACTACCATGATGGACCATTCCACTGTAAAGAATGCTCTTCAAGCTCAGAGGGAAATATGTCTTTTGAAGCATAGTCAGCAAGATTATCACGTGTGTTAACGTGCTGCCATGTGGCATTCGGAAGACGATTCCAAGTATCAGCTACTCGATTTACGATGAAACTTGTCAACCGTGCGGGTGGCTGACGCAACCAAGCAAGTACTACTGAAAAATCTGACCATGCATAAATGGTGATCGATTCCATTCTTAATGAATGTTGAACATATTCTATAGCTCGTGCAACTAGCACAGCGGCATAAAATTCTAAGCGGGGAATTATAACTGGTTTAATTGGGGCAACTCTAGATATAGAATAAAGCATCGTAATGAAAGTTTGACAGGCTTGAAATTCACGTACATATATAACTGCAGAATAAGCTTGGTGTGAGAAGTCAGCAAATCCGTGTATCTTAATTTCAGCGTTATTGGGACTTTACATTTGTCCATCTAGCAATCGATATTTTTTGAAGATTTTAAAGGTCAGAGCAGTACAAATGCCATTTTTTTTAAGCTCTGGGGGAAGATCATCCCGTAAAAGTTTTTCACGCATGATTTTAGATCCGACTGGAAAACAAGATTGCTTGTCGATTGAAAGTTGCTTCAACATTCGGATTGCTTGACATGAAGCTGAGGCTGTACCGTAAGTTACTGTTAATGATCGATACTCATGAAGCTCATCATTTAAATCGGTCTGAAAAAAATCTGTTTATAGTTGACATCTCTCTTATCAATAAGAATTTGTCGATATATTTTGCTAATGTTAGCAGAGAAAATAATTCGAGGTAATCGTCCTCGCCTTAGCACAATTGGCAAGTCAAACTGAAGTTTTGGACCAGGTAAAAAATGAGAATTCAGACTTGTAACAGTTGTTGAAATGCTCGAAGCATTAAAGGCTACTCTTTAGGGAGTAGTAAGAGCAGATTCAAGAATTACGTGATGATGTGGTATATAGACCAATTCAAAATCTGAGCTGGGATTACCAGCTGTCGCGATTTCCATGTGATGAAGAGATTCATATCCTTTATAAACCCTGAATACAAACGTTTCGATTTTGCTTGATTCCCTAGACAAGATTCAATTCGATAGAATTATTTTTTCGCAACTGAATAAATAGTTTGGAAAAAATTAGTCAAACATCCACCGCATGGCTCCCGCTGGGATCGACTGCTATCCAGAAAATTCACATCGGCTCCCAGTAGAACCTCGGTAAATCACACCCATGGCCACGCCTCATGACCGTGAGATGGACGACCACATGGTTAAATGGAATCATGATGAAGGGCCGGCGAAACCCTCGTGTATCTTGAGGACACGGAACACTCAGGTATGGCTTGGAGGTTGCGAACCAGTAATGGCGTCGCACCTCTGAAAGCACCGATGACAAGTACAATCATTTTAACCGAATGTTCTCGGAAGATTCGCTGCAGCTCCCTTATAAGGTCTCGATACCTCTCCGTCTTTCCCTTCTCTTTGACTGTGATATTGCTGTTGGCTGGAGCCGAGAATTCGATCTCGAACATAGTTCGTTTCTCTTTGTTAAGGAGTACGATGTCAGGCCTTTTTCTAGGACCGTTTGGCACGACAGGGTCGCAGTAACGCCATTAGAGCGACAAAGATGGTAATGAAGCAATTTTAACGCCGCATTGTATCTTCAGATATACGTCGTTCATGCGCGAGTGGGACACCCGGATAGTATGTGCCAGTATGTGCTCAGAAAGTGCGTGACACGCTATGCACCTATCGCTGGGAACTTGTTGACGTAACATGTGGTTACGGTATACTACGGTGGAAATCACACCGTCCTGACACGTTAAAATAAAACCCTCTGTGCCTTAATTGAGTCTGGATGATTTAAGAAAGCAAACGTTAGCTCCATCGACAGAGACTGATCTTTCACATTTCTGTGAAAGTTTCCGTTTATTTCCTTGTCGTAGACCTTCTCAAGGAAGTTGTTGACCTCTGCTCTCTTCACCCGTGCTTTTAGAAGTGAGGCATCTAGATGAAGTAATGCACTTTCCTCACTTCTGATGTTATGTTCCAGGCAAAGAGTCTCTTCTGCATATGCATGATGTCACGTGTGTCGATATCAAAGGCCGTAAGTCGTGCTTCGTGTGTGGAACCACCTCAAATGAATAGGGTACTCCGGGACGGCAAGCACGTTAGTTGCAGATATCCAGTTCAACGCCAACAGATTGGAAGACCAAATATTTCGAAGGAGGCGCTTATATCTGCTTCGGAGAGCCTTCTTCACTGATGTTATATCCTGAATGCGGCCCTCTGGCACGCCTAGGTATAGTTAGGTCTCTCCAGCCCAAAGGTGTCTAATAGCACTCCTGTTCAAGAGCTCAGGGTCGTGGCGTGCGCTAGCAAGTCGTCCTTAATATATGGGTGACCTTATGCTTGTAATTTTTAGTCTCGTCGCAGAGTGGCCCATGATAATTGCGTGGTGTGAGAGATAGTGGCAGAAGTGTGGTACAACAAAGGAGAGACCTCATGGTTCCGTCCTGAAATACGCCCTTCTGAAAGATGACGCTGTTAGTTGTCACACAGTGTTTTCCAGATAAGATAGTAGATCTGGTTTTCCAAAGGCGCATCAATCTCTCTATGCATCCCACTATGTGTAGATGAACCTTCAAGTCTTAAAAGACAGATGATAAGTCTATGAAAAGTTGAATCGAAAGCCTTTTGGTAAAGAATCCAGGCCATTGACAGATTGCGATTGTGGGCTGCAGCGATTTTGCAGACGCTTCTATCGATTGACAGGTCTTCCCGACAGCCTGCTACGCTTTTTTTCGATCCACGTTGTTCGCAAATCTCTCTCCACACAGGTGCAATTTTTCGAACGATCCTGTCGTTCAGGATAGCTGTAAAGATCTTATACAGCGTGTTCAGACAAATTATTGGCCTGTATTTCCTTGGGTTGGACAAGTCGAACTTCTTACATCTCTCTCTCCAGAAAGTCTCCAGCTCCTCGGACGTAGGCTGATTATTGACAGAAACAGGGGGATCGCTAAAGACGCGCAATGGGTCAGCGAGAAACTGGTGATCCTCCCGGACCCATCCCTCCCTCTTCTGTATTCTCCTCCTCGCGTCAGAAAACATCCGTATTTTGTTAGCAATGTGCTGCTTGATGGTCAGCAGCTTTGACTTGTTCAATGTGTGATGGTGGATCCTCAGTTCGTGAGCGAACTTTTGGACTCTAACCGTAAAAGGCTTGCCAGATGTTATGTAGTCAATCACACACTGAAAACGGGATGCGGTCTGTCTAGCTCAGACAATTTTCTTATTCAGTTGATGCAAGCGCCTTTTGGTCTTTTGATCTATCGTCAGCTTTACCCTTCGATTTGAATCGGCCAAAGCTTTTGCCGCATCGTAAACTGAACAAGTGATGGTCCGGTGGTCGGACTCCTTCCAGAGATCCTCACGAAAGGCGGCATTCATTTCAGCCAGATCCTCGGACTTAGCAGGAACCCGGATGTTCATGTTTCTCCTTGTCCTGAAATCGCCATCTTCTCTCGGGGGATGCCTGCTTTCCGCGGTTGGTCTTAATGTCGCTTCCTATTCTTCGTATGTGGCTTGTTCTTGCAGCGGTTGGGGAAGCGTTCCTCATACATATTCTGTTTGCAAGAGGTTGTCCGCGCGGTTTTGCAATGCCTGTGGCGAAACGTGCGGAAGCTCTGGGTGTTTCTGGCATCTCGGAGTGTGCAGGCGCGCCATGTAAGAGAGCATTGACATATTGAGCAACGTTATTCTCTACCTTTTTTTAACCCCCCTTCCCCCATGTTACAGACTGTAATATTTCCTTAGGACCTCCCTCCCTCTTCCGCCGTTACGTAACATGTTTTGTATTATGTTTAAAAACATAATAGCCTTTTTCTGTCATATTTATAATTTGGAATTTCATCCTTCTGAAATTATGCATGCAAAGGAAGCGAGGCACTAATCAAAGGAAAGTAGGGTTCGCGGATTGGAATAATTGTTTTTGAGCTGTTAGCTTAAAAATAATGAGTGTTTATTAGAAGAGAATTGTTAATATTCCCAAGTTACAGAAAGCGAAAACATTTCGCCTGGAACGGTCACTTCAGCATGCCTGCACGCTACCCGAACCAGCATCTTTCTGAAATTGATAAGGGCTTGGGTGAGCCCCCATGGTCAGTCGTTGAACCATGTTGAATCTCTGTGTGTGTGTGTCCTTAATCAGCATCGCTCAAAGTCCGTGTATGGATTGTTTTTAATTTAGGTTTCTCCCTGTGGATTCCGCCGTGACCAATCGAGGGAAAACTTGAAAGTGTAAAACTACCACGTTACAAAATATTGACATTACTTCATACAGGCACTAATAAAAATTTACCTATTTTAAACTTTTTTGGAACACAATTAAGAATCACTAAACACTTTTTGATAGACTGAACGTAGCTAAATACTGAAGACAATAAATTATATCTTTGGGTCGAACCCATTTCAAGTCAGGCAGGTTCTACACTTCAAGTCGCAGAATCTCTCAGCGACGAAATATGTTTTTTTTTATAGAAAATTAGGTGACACGTTTTTTTCTGATTTGAGAACAAAAAATCTTCTACGTAATTACGAGTCATTGAATTTTTACGTCTATTAAACAAAAAAATTCTTTAAAATTCTATAGTTTCTGATCTGATTTAGATATTCCAACTTTTTCGAATCCTGGTGAGTTCTACCGTCCTCTTTCAAAATCCGGCGGAGAAAAAAGTTCGGAATGAACGAAGTGACGACGATTTGTTTGAAAATTTAAAAAGTTGATTTTCACAAAAAAATCCACACTTTTATTTTTTGTTGAGTTTGGCCCACTATAAGGAAGACATCCCGTGAGTTTTATACGGGCTTAATCATTTTTGTGGCCACGAGAATTTTTTTTGATAAATTTAATTTTAACATTTTTCTTTCAAACGACAACAGATTCGACAAAATGGTAAGCAAAAAATTAGCTTATTTGCAAAGTTCATATTTAAAAAATTTTTTTTGAAGTTTAAAGTTCTTATTTTAAAAGTTCTGAGTTTCTTTGTGAACATCGACTTTTAATTTTTTCAATCAAATCGTCGCCACTTAACTAAACTTGACCTTTTTTCAAATTTTCCGACGGATTTCAAGTAATCGACGAAAATCGTTCACTTCTGGGCACATGTGATATCAACATTTTCCTCGCTTTTTGCTTTTTTAAAAATACATGCAATTAAAAATGTTGCGCAATCGGTCCAAAAAAACCTCTTTCCCACATGAAAAACCGTAACGCAACACGACTCCCCCCTCTTCCCCGTTTTAATGTTACGTAATATGTGAACGCTCCCTAACCTCTGCGGTCAGGGATGATGTTGGCATCATGGCAATCCAGAAAGTCATTCTTGAGTCGATCCATTCACTCAAGACGTCGATTGTCTCGCCGAATCATCGTTGTATTTCCATCTAAATTATTTGCAGCACCCTAAACTCTAGGGCGATCGGCACTGTTTGCCGACCTATTGCCGGGTGCCATGCGTGTTCGATCATTTTGAACCGCATTCACAACTGGGGTTGGTGTTGTCATAGTTGTTCCCACGAACAGATAGGAAAAGGGTTCGTCCACCCTTGCAGAGCCCCGCATGCAAGGGTAAGGCTGCATACTCTAGGAGGTCGCCCGGTATCCTAGAGACACCGTAAAAGACACCTCGTCCAGGTGCAGTTCAACTTCCGGCACGGTTGTTTACGCCTCAGCTTGGGGGTTTTTCATTCGCAACCATCCCTGGACGATTGTACGCGACTGCTTATTAATTTTTGTAATCGCATTCAGCAGAAACCCTCGGTACAGGGCCCTCTATCCGCAAACTGAGGACGTGTGCGGTGGCTTTGTCATAGGTCCTCGGGTTCGATTCCAAAGGAATCGAATTTCAGCCCATTTCGAAACCTTAGTCAGCAAAGTTTTAGTGAAGATTTTGGTTATCGTGTTGACGAGAGCGATGCAGTTCCCATCTGCTCAACAAAAAACCTGTTACATGCTACTTAATCTATAACACTATTAATTTTCTATTTAGGACCATGAAACGTGAAACAGGCAGGGGTATCGTTAGTTGTTCTTCAATTCAGTACCAAAAAGTCGTGATATTCCATAAATTTTACTAGGTAAACCCCTATTTTGTTAATTACTAAACCCATCGTCGACCTACCAAGTGTGAGGCGGGAGTTTATAGGTACAGCTTTCCTTTTAATAGAGTTTAGATTCCCAATACGGTTATTAACGTCTTCTCCTAAAAGGAAGAAGAAATTAGAGTGTTCCTCAATGAGCTCAATCAGGATCTGATACAAGGAATCCAATACATCCTCAAAATAGCTAGAGGGCTAAGGCTACGTTATTTGAATCACACATACAAACAAGTAGTAAGGCTTGTTATCCAAAATAATGGTTACGCTGCGCAACCTGAAAATCTGTTGCTGAGACTATACTTGTAGATGAAAGAACACTACTGTACTACAGTACTACAGTATTACAGTGCTTCAGTAGTCAATGCAAGAAAACAGCAGGAGTCATCGAAACAAAACTGTGCGGAAATTTGTAATACCTATAATAATGGGATGGTAAGGATGTCAGTGAATCTGCAGCCACCTCCACGTAATTAGTGCTGGATAGTATTAACAGAAGTCACAAAGATACAAATACTTCATACAACACATATTTAATTTTGAAATTGATTTTTACGGCACTGTCGATACAACTGCTTTCTTACCCCATTTTGACCGAAATTTCAAATTTCCAAACGTAGTGCTCAGGCTGAAGGTGAGGTCGTGGAGAGTCTTATTAGAGTGTTTTGGAATTAGGCCGTACCTCCATAATATATCCAGAGAGGTTCAGCTCGCCATTTCGAATGCAGCTAAATTCGCTCTAACCTATTTTGAAGTACAGGCGGCGAATACAAATCCAACCAATAGGGGAAGAGATAATGCTGCTCTAGAGTTCGAGATTGCTCGTAACTCTTTTTGATATAATTGCAACTTCTTTTTCATGATAGGATAGTTACGAGAGAGCGAGTGTTCTGGCTCTCTTGCATGAGCCATGGGCTTTCCTCCCAACTATTCAGAAAAATTTGCCATATTTTCCCGCCACAAATGCATTAGCGAATCCAAATCTGAGGCTCATCCATCAAGACTTTTCAATTCTTCTTAGTCTGTGCGTCAACACCAGCTTTAATTCGAATCAATCCGAGCCCACCTTTCAATAATTTTCAATCTGTGCCCCAATCCGAATGAATCAGAAACCAATCAGAACCCAACTTTCAATCCTTTTGAATTCATGTGTCAGTTCAGGCTGGTCAAAGATTGTCCCGTTTTAGAAAATCCTTAAAATTCAAACAGTTTTTTCATACCTGTGAATGTTTTCCAAAAATCTCAAAATTTCTAAAATTTTTCAAATATTAATACTGCATTAGTTTAGAGTGGTCGAGGAACATCCTCCTTTATCAAAAACTGAAAATTTTGTCAGTTTACACGTATGACTCACCGTTTTCGAGATAATTAAAAATTTTGATTTTGTTTCTGAAATTGAAAGTCTTCCTATTGGGTTAGTTCAAAGTGCTTGAGAGCAATCTGCCTTTATGAAACACTGCAAATTTTTTCAGTTTCCGCGTGTCTCTCACCCTTTTTGAGATGGCTCAAAATTTTGATTTTATTTTTCGACGTGAAAATAAGTTTATCAGATCCGTTACCGAAATTAAAAATAACGGCAGTTGTTTACAAAATAATATTCTTAAATTGTGCAGCTTGTTATATTGGATGAACAGGAAGACAACCGTAGGGCGAAGAATAAAAAAAAACGATAGAAATTTTCGAAATCAGGATGCATCCACTGCGTTAGTAAAACATTGCTTAGAGTTTTCACATAATTTTGCCTTAAATAACCCAATCATTCGGAAACGAGAATCAAACCTAGACAAAAAAGATTAATTTTAGAATTTTTTAATGCTATTAAAGAGAAAAACCGTGTAAATCTAAGATACGAAAATTGTAGGCTTCCATCACAATACAATATTGTAGTTTGATTATCACCAATATGCTTCCTAATGTAAAATAAATTGAATCTAGTTATACGGTAATGATTCCTCGTTTCAAAATATTTGGCACCACGAAGACGACATGATCCAATTAAGAAAACTTGATAAGATTCAGTGCCATTGAGAAAACCTGACACCTGGAATGGCTTACATTGCATTCTATAATGTATTTATAGTTGTGGTGTAGTATGTATTTAACGTTTTGTTAATTTAGCAATGTAATCTAAAACTGTATTATCACTGTATTGTCACTGTTTAATCATCATTGCCAAAAAATGTTGATGAAATCAACTTAACTTCAGTAAGGCTTTCGATATTGTGGATCATAGCATTCTCATTAGCAACATTGGGGCAATTGGATGCTTAAATGAAGTTGTAGCATGGTTTTCTACTTATATTCTAGACAGGCAACAAGCGGTATTTGATCCTGATGAAAATATCTTATCTAACTGGTTTTTGGTAACTTCTGGAGTCCCTTAGGGAGCTGTTTTAGAGCGGAAAAATTTTATGGACATCAACCTTTACTGTATTCATAGCTCAGACAAGCCTTCTTTCATTTGCGAATCATTTCAGTACGAAGACGGTGTTCGAAGTCGCAATACCAGAAGAGACGGAAACTTACTATACATCCCTATATGGGGAACTTCGGCATATTTCAATTCTTTCTCTGTCTCTTCTGCTAACTACTGGAATTCTCTGCCTGCTAGTGTAAGATCCGATGATTGCCTAGCTGCATTCAAGATCAGAATTCTTCGCCATTTATTGTCCAAACAAACGTCTTTTATATAAGGTTTGATGGTGACCCCTCTTTTTCGTAATTCTTTTGTTATTTTTATATCAATCTTGTTATTATTATGAAGCGTTCATTAGTTCACACACTAGTTTTAGTAATGTTTGTAATACAATACTGTAATTTTATTTTATTTCACATAACTAATGTATTATCATTATTTTACTCACACTTTTTGCCTTAGGGGACACTGTCCCAAGGCTTCAATAAAATCTAATCTAATCTGTATTTGTTTTATTGAAATTATAATTATGTTATTTTGAATTTTACAGTGTGTCTCGAAAAGGGTTAATAAGAGACCAAAACGTTGCCTTTTTACTTCAAATATACTTAACTCTTATCTTCAATGAATTTGTTTTTTTTTTCTCAAGGACCATATCAAGGTATACATTGCTTTCAACAAAATTTCATTTCATGTATAACTAACTTGACTTAAAAACACTCATTTGTATTTTTAATTTTTTATGTATTGCATTAATTTATTATAATAAGGCGAAAGATTTTATCTCTTTTGAAATTTGCGCCTACTTGAATACCACCATTTTTCATTATCGACTTATCGAATCTTGCCCTCGAGTCTCGACAGCTGATTGGCTGACTTAAATGTGACGATCACTTTTAAACCAATTATAGCTTACAACATGTAGCGCAAATAATAGATTAAATGCTTTCACGATGATTCATTATGATGAAAGGAGGTGTTTCGGGTTTCAATCGTGTGCAAAACTACGAATCTTGCC
>JAUMHM010076382.1:0-13837 GCA_032362435.1 Melikaiella ostensackeni
GCGAAGCTCTTCACCTGGGTTGATTGCTAGAGAGATTGATCAAGCGACTAGTGTCGGAGCGACTTTGTGAGATTGATTTGAAACCTATTACTTCTCCTCCCAAGCATGCCGTACCCAATTTTACCTCACAAATTCTTTAATTCCCAGTAGTAAAACAAGACCAGAACCAAGCGAGTGACGCTTACTCCGAAAGGGATTTGGCTTAGTGATATAATAATAATAATAATTTAAACATTTTTTTTATCCCCAATGTTTGAATTAACTTTTTGTTCCCATTTAAAATTTTATTTTATTTTGTATGCTCCAGACTACATTACATTTTAGTGATGAGCGTTTACTTGTCTTCCATGACTATTAAATAAATTTTGAGATATCAAATGAAAAACTCCCATAGATATTGGCGAGCAGAATCTGAAGGTATCTTTCGTTTTCAAATAGGACTGTTAGTTCTTCAATACAAATTGTACAAATCGGGAATCTACAGCTAGATCCTCCAGTAGCATGGAGTCAGGGTGGAGGGGATGAAAACAATAGTAATTTTTTTATTATTGATCAGTGAGTGTTCGTGGGAATTTTTTAATCATACTAACATCTTTCAGTGCATGGTTTGTTTATATTTCTTGGTGGCAAACATTAAAAACCTGAAAAAATGTTATAAACATTGTATTTGTGAAAATGGTTCATTTTTCGAAATTGTTGAGGAGACATCTGGAGGTATTTTAGTAAGAAATCTGCTTACGTGCTTGTAAGTTCTTTCTAACTGATAGTTTTCTTTCTCAATAATTGCACAATGTCTTATAATAATGTAAATGTTTGAAAATTTTTTCTTTGCATAATTCAAAAAATATCTGGAGATATTACTAAGAGGAATCCAGTGATATCCTTGGTTGATTGATAGGACTATTAGTTTATTGTAACGAAGTGTAAACACTACCAGTACTGAAAAAAAAATTACCGGTACCGACTATTTTCTTACCGGCTTTTCAAAAAGCATATTATAAGCACACGGCATTATGAGCCATTTTACTTATATGCATACTTTTAGGTATAGCTCATGATTTAAATTTTAACATGCTTACTTATTATTAAGATGACTAGTTGACTATCATCTCTTATATATATTTCTGGAAAGTCACGTTTAAATATAGCCATGACTTTATGATGGTTCAAAAACTGATATTACTTTATACTGAAATTCTTATACTGAAATTCTTATACTGAAATTCTCTCGAAAACTGTCAATCATATTTGTTTTTCTCGCAAAGAATCCTATCGGATTCACAATTCTCATCCTTTCAATAATTCTGCCTTACATGAATTTTCTTACATAAAATCATTTTTAAAAAAACCTGTGAAAAAAGTTGTCGGTACCGGTAATTTCTCTTACTGGTACCGGCAATTTTTTTCTACCGGTAGCGGTTTTGCATACACATTCTTAATTTAAATAAACTGCACAAGTGTCAGATCGATATACTCAGCTAAATTAAGGCTAGTTTTTCTCTTCATAGTTAACCATTTCCATTCCTCATTACAAAAAATAAGTAGTAGTAATAATATTTATGAACCAATGATCTTATTATATGTGAATGCATAAATATGTTCACATGTATAATTCTCATGAAAACATCAGAAGATTCTTGTTTGCTAGTTGCAGTTGAATTCGATCAGCCTATTCGACTTCAAAAAAACAACAATTTTATTAGAGTTTCAAACGTTTCTATCATTATATAATATATATTTTTTAAATTTACAGACTTCTCGAAATCTGAAGCTGCTCAAGTAACATACATAGATCCCTCCTATTCTATATTGAAAGACATTTATCATGTAACGTAGGAGCAAGCAAAGAAAGAGTGTATCACAACCCCTGATAAGGTTGTACAGTGGAGTACAGTGTCGAGTTCTATTCCCAAACTTCAAGCTATTGGATCGGGCCTAATGATTGATATATCCAATGGAGCAAAAAAACATGGAAACTACGATCAACTTACTAATGATCTGTGTATGAAAAGTCAGAAACTCAGAGGATTGAAAAAAGATGTGGACGAAGCATTAAGGAAATGCGTTATAGACAATGGTAGAATTCCAGTTTGTGCGTTACAGTCCAAAACTTTGGATCTGGTCATGAGTAAAACTTGTGACGTGGTTAAGCAATTGTAAGTTTCTTGAATATTTTATACGAATTTCCTAGTATAATTTTGAGTTATAATTCATTTACTTGTATTTTCTTTAAAAACAATACGGATAAATATTCAGAGATTAGATTTGAATTATCGATATTTTGAACATTTGAGAATATTACCGTTAGAAATTTCTCCCCATTCATCTTTGAACATTTGGCTTTTGATTCTCGCAAACATGTGCGTGAAGAAATATTTTCAATTTTATTTGGTAGTGTATCACCGATTACAGATTTTCCGTCAATATAGATGAGTCAGAAAATACACTAAAATAAGACGTGTGCAAAACAATTCGATCCGATTTTAAAGCTATTTTGACGTGATTCGAGAATGTTGGACTTTTTCGAATCGATCTTTCGCACGCCATATACCGGGAAACCCATATTCGGCGCGCACCAGATGGGATCGGAGTTTTTCGAATGGATCGGCTACCTATCGAATACCAAATATTCGACATTCGACTAGCAGCAGGTCGAATCCGATTTTTTTTTATTCAATCGGGTGCTCGTCAAATGTTGAAAAGTCTGACATTCAACTTTCCTACTTCAGATTAAATTTTTATATCCTATCTGACTAAAATCGAACTTTTTCAAATCGACCAAATGCATTCGACACCAATGCATGCAGGTCACGTAGTATTCCGTCATTAGATGTAGAATTGAATATGAATTTATATTGAAAGAAATTTCAAATATTTCTGAAAGGTTTCTTTCAAGTTTAGCAAGAAATTTTGCGTACTTTTCAATTATAACTTCTAAACGAAGTCGTCTGAAATTTTGGAACTTTACTAAATTGTGCTTCGATATAAGCAATTTACTGAAATATTTTTAGGAAAAATTTACCATTGAAAGGAAAAGCCGAAAATGACTGAGACTTGAAGTGGTCAATATTTCGGCATTCACTCATTACTACGAACGTGAATTGTCAAAAACAGTCAGATGAAACAATATGGAAAATTGGACTCGACAAAAAATCGAATACTCTATTCAGATTCTAATATAAAAGATCCTATTTCCAAAAATCTTCTCAGGGTTTTCTAGTGACTCATGTTTTCAGACTAGCAGACAAATTTCAAAGCAGAAGAAAGAGAAAAAGCGAAAACGTATGTTAAGAGAGAAAAGTACTACAATAGCTAAAACAAAATACATTTATTTTAGAACTTTATAGACTTTAGGTTAAGGATAACCATCATTTTGATTACATGATGTCAAAATTTTAAATCTAATACACAAATCACAACTCTCGTTTATCAGTACCCTTTTTATCTTTGTGTCATCGCAAATGTATTTTTTTTTCTTCGTGTTCTCTTATTATTTAATTTTCCGATTGACCAGTCTGCACTACTGCTGAGAAATATCGCGGTGCGCGTATTAGCAGTTGCTAACGTTGTGAATATTTAATTTTGATGATATTAAAGCAAAACTATAGTTGCGTAACAATATATTAGCACAAAAGCCAATAAACTTTTCGTCATGTGTCAATAGAGCTGCATGCACTGTTTTAGAATATTCGATAAATAAGGCGTGGTCGATCGAATCAAAAACATCAGATCCAATCATTCGCGCGTCGAATCTTGGTTTTTCGACATTCGACACCTGACCAATCAAAACGAGAAAATCCGGTTTCATCGGCCGTAGGTCGAATATCGAATTTTCGTTCGATACGCCAGAATGCACACACCTAACTCAAATCCACAAATTTTTCAGAATTGCACAATTCACATTAGAAAACGTTGAAACAACATCCACTGATTCCGAAAATATATTTTCTTTCAATGTTTGGACCATTTTTGATAATGTTAATGAAAACTAAAAAAAAATGAATCTCATAGAAAAAGTTTCAAGGATATTTTAAAAATTGAACTTCCTACTATCACGGAATTCTCCACAATTCTTGCCTTTGCGCTATACTTGAACGGTTAGTCCTACGGAAAATTCCATAATACTAGAAAGTGTCTTGAAAAATTGAACGATCAAATGAACTCACCTAAGTCAAGTTCTATCGTAATTGTATGGAGCACCTCCTCTTGAAGATCATCAGCTTGTAGTAACCCTACTCAATGGGACTGATCTTCAGGAGGAGGTGCTGCATATGATTACGACAGAACTTCACTTAGGTAAGTTCGTTTAATCGTTTAATTGTTTTACGCACCTCCTCCTTCGATCATCACCTCGTAGATGTTTAAAGATATACGGCAGAAGAAACGTGTTTTTTATCCTTCATATTAAGAATAATAATTGTATTATTGAACCAGTTACAAAAGAATAAATGCAATGTGCAATTCGAATACTGCTCCTTAATTAATGTAAGATTGAATATAAGAACGAAAATAATTTCAAACAGGTTTTCCCTAAGTTTAAAATAGCTTTTGCAAATCTGAAATCTTTGTTTTCTATGATGTCTCTATCATAGAATCTAGCAAAAGTTTTGGAAGCATTGTGTCCAACCGGCTGTTTTCTTGATCGGATCAATGTTAACGCCAGTCCTTTTCGCCGCCGACGTTGAAGCGTGACGGGTACTATACGCTAAAAAAATTGTTGTGTTCAATTCACCTTTTCGCAAAACACTATTAATCCAAAGGCTTGAAGTTTGAGTGAATACTGCCTTATAAGATCTCTTCCAGGAGATAAACAATTTTACCGCATCCCCTCTTAGGGCTTTTGTTCTTGCTACGTATGTTTGCACTGCTGATGCTACGCAGACTAAAAGATTCGTTTCGAACTGGGCAACCTAAGAGTAGGTTGTGTCTTATTATGACTGGTCGTCTTTATTCGCGATGGAATCTTGATTTCCAACATGTCGTCTCTCTCCAGTATATTTCTGATGTCCATATTTGCTAGTGTCTGTATCCTATGACCCGTAGTAAGAGCTATCAACGAGACAACTTTCAGCGATAGTTGTTCCATCGTTATATCTTCATTAGGTTACCACGTAGATACTAAATCTAAGACGATCTTCAGATCCCAAGTGGAATCATACTTAGGCTGAGATGGTCGAAGCTTGGAAAGTCCCTTACAAAATCTTTTTACCTGCTCGTCCTGCCCAACGTTGGGTCCCAGAATTAGAGACACAGCTGATCTGGCCGAATTGATGAATCCATAAGATGCTCCCTTAACAAATTCGCTCGTTATGAACTTCAATACATCCAGGATTTGAGCTCCAAAGATATCTACTCCTGTCAAATAGCAAAATTGCCACCATTTCTTCAATGCTACGTTGTACTGACAAACGGACGAGTCAGTTAGCGATGCCATGGAAATTTTAATCGTCTCCTGTGTCATTCCCTTCAACACGTAAGCTTCTTTGATAAGATCCCTGCCACCAGGGAAAGCTGGGATGACAGGGGATGTGGTTCTCTATTGGAAGAAGACAATAAATAATTTCCAGGTTAGAACACCAATGGTGGTGATTCAAAACTACCATAACCCTTGGGTACCATGCCCGGGATGGCCATTTTGGTACCACAAGAATGCCTCTGGATCCTTCTTCATTAATCTTCTTCAAAATTTTTGGAATAATCGCAAATGGAGGGAAATCAGGGGAAAAAATGAGGACGCCAATCGACAGTACAAGCATCAATAGCGATAGACCCAGGATCCTTTTTCCACGAAACATAAACAGAACACTCAGCCTATGCTCTGCTTTCAAGTAAATCGATTTCAGGCTTTCCAAAGATCTGCAATATTTTTCAAACTGCATCTGGGCACAATTCGTACTCTGTCTCAGGCTTCAATCGTCTTGATTCAAAGTCGGCGATTTTATTTTCCTGTGATCGGATGTAGGATGCTAAAATCCAAATATTCCGACTCTCGCACCACATCCATATCTCTTTAGCGATTTTTTTCAACTTTTTGATCTGAATACTACTCATTATATTTATATATGATATGGCTGTGGTGTTATCTATACGAAGCAAAATATTGCAATCTTTTCATTTCTCTGAAAAACACTTCAAGCCGAAAAAGCAGCCAAAAGTTCCAAAACATTAATATGTAATTGTCAATCTGTCTCATTCTAGAAACAATGGGATTTTTCCCCATTGCTAAACGCACGCCATCCTGATCGGGACGCATTTGAGAGAATCTGTATGACAAAGTTTGATTTTTTGATAGGATTAAATGTTTTCATAACATTAGCTTACCACCAGGACGAATCTTCATGCATCCTTGAGGATCGCTTCATGGATGCATCAAAATCATTATTATTCGCCCTTAGAGCGAGAAACTTTTCATATTCAAAGTTTTTCAGATACACCCAGCCATATTTAGCTGCATGGCAGCATGATCCAATTGTTCCTGCTAACGATGCAAACTTTCGTATCTTAAACTCATCTCCCTTTTCAAGCCTAGTGATTGAATTAGTTATATTAATTCTTTTATCGTTAGGAAGTTCAATTCTCATCTCTTTAGAATTTGAAATTAACCCTAACAATTCACAGATCTGAGTTGAAGTTTAATGACTTTTTGCTTCATTGATAACAAAACCTAATTTTTTCAACAACCAACGTGTCTGAACGACATTTTTGTTACATTCTAGGAATGAATTTCCGAGGAGGAAAATGTCATCTAAATGAATTACCGATTCAAAGCCTCGCTCTCTGAGCCAAGCAACGATCGGTTTCATAATCTTGGTGAACAAATGAGGAGCTGGGTTTAAGACAAAAGGCAAACAAACGTATTCAAACAGTTGACCATCAAATCTGAACCTCAAATATTTTCTGTAAGGTTCCGCTACAGAAACAAGATGCTACGTATCTTGTAAATCAATACTAGCCAGAAAGCAATCTTCTTGCATTAAATCTCTAGCCAATCGAATATCCTCGAGTTTGAAGTGCTCTGTGTAAATGAGCTCATTTAAATTTTTCAAATTTAAAATAAGACGATTGGAACCATCAGGTTTCGGAACCAAAAAAATTTTTGAAATAAATTGACCCTTTTCCTCTTGACATGTACAAATTGCTCCCTCCGAGAACAACATGTTAATTTGATCTGTGATTTGAATCGTTTCCTTCTCGATCATTGGGATTTTTTTGGAGGCCATGTTTGAATCACTTTTCTTGGCAATGGAATTTCATAACCTTCAATCCATTTTAAAAAAGTTTCATCCTTGAAAAATTTTTTTTCACGTAAATGAAAACTATTTTAACCGACCCCCTATAGTACTCACCGGCCTGATTACTTCTTGAATATGTTGCTGCTCTGATCCTTGTTGTTGCTGTTGTTGGTTGGCTTGTAATAATTCTGACTCCTCTGCCCTTGATTCTGCTTGTATCTCTGGAAATCCGACTTTCGTTGGCCCATCGTGCCATTCGAGGATAATTCGAAGAACGAGGTGGCCCCTCCAAGTTTTTTGACCCTTTTGTTTGAGAATTACTTGTAACCACTGGTTTTAGATCTTTTATTGACCGTTCGAGCAGTTTTACTGCTTTTAAGGTCTCATCTAGATTTTTCTCGAAGAGCCATTCATCCAGATCAGTCGCAATTCACGAATCTTTTGAAGAAGCATTAAGTTTCGATAGAATAAGCAGACGCCGAGTTCGCGATTCTTCGCGCTGCAGATCTACTAACATCCTACATACGTCACTCAAAGTCGTAATTATTGCCAAAATGTCTGGCTTATTACCTTTTGAACCATTAGACAGCATTGGACCCAAAGCAGCAAGACATAGGGATACCCTTCGTTGCTTCTCTATCATTCTGTTATCTCTTATGATAAGTGGTTCTAGAAGAGAAGCTTTTACTTCTTCATTCAATTTGGGAGGCTTCATTGTTGTGCAGTTTGCAGGTATTGTGTAGTTTTTTAGCAAATCTTTTTTCTCTTCTTCCGATAGTCCCTCTTTGAGGATACCACTTCATCTGATGATAATATCATTATGAATTCCTGGAGCGAGAGGCCTCGATGAGTCCACCCGTTTTCCTATTGCGCTCAAAAAAATCTTGATCAAGAACTTGCTCTTGTGATTCTTGAGCTTAAGATACCTCCGATGTTTTCACTTGCCCAGTTACCAGCTCTAGCTGCTTGTCAACGGATTTCTCTGATAATTCTAGCTCTGATTGCTTATCCGAGGATACAGGCTGCACCGGCCCTGATTGTTTATCCGATGATTTGGTTTTGATCTGACACCGGTTGATCATCCAAGACAAAATCGTTCAGCGAAAAAAGTGGTGGGCGAGTAAGAGAAATTGAGAGTGGTGGACGAGAAACAGTTTGTGGTTGACGAGCAACTGTCGACTCAATAGAACTATCCGAGCTAGAGGACGAGGACGACGAGGACTCTTTACCTAAAATAAGTGAGAGTGAAACCAATCGCTCATAAATGTCAACAAAATTTCATTCTGTGACATGTGTTCTTGAAACATTTGTTTTTGTAAAGCACTAAAAGCGCCTGCAGGCCACATCATGAATACTGTTCATTCCGTATAACTTGTCCCACGTTGCCTTTCTCTAACGGAATTTATCCGTGTATTTTAAAATAACCAAATAACTATTTGGACATATATGAGAGAAAACGCTTTTCTCTTTCGGAAACTTGTTCGTTATAATTCTCATTGATCAACGACATCGATTAGCATCGTGCCGAACGTCTTTCTGAACAGTGAGGCTTAGTACTTACGACGACACTTCAACCGACGAATTTTCTTTTCCTGCTTTTTCATTTTTTTCTTAATTCGCTCAAGTTTTTTATTTAAACGACTCTCCTTGTCATTTGAATCACGTTCCCTTTCATGACCCATTGTTTCTTAGAAAAAAATTCCTGATATTGAAAGATACGCTTGCGACTTCTTGGCACAAAGAGGAAGAATAATGGAATTAGACAGAACGCCGTGAACCATGGAACGGATACCAGGTTTCAATTTTGTTTTTATATCTTTAAAACTTGTGGCGACATTGGCATTAAGTAGGGTTACTATAAGGTGATAATGGAGGGAGGAAGTGCGTAACACAATTACCTATTTCAATGCATCATTATTCTAGACTAAATTAAAATATATTTGTATGTGTAACTGTATTTAGATAAATGTCAATCATTAATAGTCATGATGATCTACTTATGTTTTCATTATAAAATCTGGATTCACTAACCTCACCAATTATCCTCGAACTGTTGATAGATTTTTGTATTTCACAGTGGGGAGAAACAAACAAAAAAAGGCCATCACGTGGGCACATTTTCAACGCGAACATTGCGCGCGTCTGTCAGATCTCGTGCTGGGCTCCTTTCGATACTCGTAATTCGTACACGGCTTCGTTCACAGTGTGATGCAGATTCATACAGGAGCTTAGTTGCAAATATTACAAGACTGTCGAAACCTCTACTTTCAAGGAGATTGTTATATTCATTCTGAATTCAGATTAAAAAGAAAATTAGTTTACTCAAGGATCTATCGGTCTTATGGAACACATTCTCATTACAATACTCGCGCTCGATTCTTTATATGCATTTATTGTCTGAGAATATATATGTAATAATTATCATTATAATTTTTATAAAATCTCCCTATTGAAAAAGGCGATTTTGTAGGTCTTTTTATAAGCAACAAAATATTTCATAGACTTCTGTTTTGTATCTCGCGTTTTTGGCTAAAAATTTGAATTTTCGAGTTGTCAATAGCATTTTCAACGTTTGCAAGAAAAACGGTGAGTTCTATCAAAAATATTTGGAGACGACTTTGTAGGTATTTGTAGAAGCACTTATTTTTACCATATGTCGTATGTCGCATCGTTTTGCCGGAAAATGGGAATTTTTTCTCCCAAAAAACGTTATCACGATTAATATAAAAGCTATATGATTAATCAAGAAAGTGGCATGCAGTAAATTGAGCGCCCCGATTCCAGAACGGGACATAATTTGGTAAAGTTGAGGGAAGGTTGGCCCCTGGCAACTAAAATAGAAACTTGAAAATTTGATTTTTAAAGAACGCATTCTTATAGGAAATTAGATAGCGCATCTTTTTCCACTAGCGAAAAAGTTGGATCTGTTATATTTTTCGAAATAACCATGATAAAGTTGTTTTTTTCTGAGTCGATTTGTAATTAATTTTTGATCTCTCGCTCGTCCTCACATCTACAGATTTTGGAGTTTTTTAATGAAATTTGGAGACAATACTCTCCAAGGTATCCTTCGAATGATGTTATGAGCGAAAAGTTCATATCATTATTTATAACAAAATAAAAATTGTTTTCCAGACTCTTGCGAATTCAATTCCTTATAATCTTCGATCGCCTCGTTTATCGAGCGAATTTTAAGCAAATATAAACTTTCTGTGAAGAAGTTGTTCAAAAAACTATGAGGAAGTTTTCTGTGAAAACCTTTTTCCAAAAAACTAAATAGGTAAATAATTAAGAATGTAAAACTTGGAGCGCGCGACTCGTAACAATCCATGCCTATTAGATGGACAGAACTACTTGCAGTGCAGCTAGCGAAGGAATAAAAATATAAGCAAAGAAATATCTGGACTGATATAAGATGACATTCAAATGTCGTTTTACTCTTTTAGCATCATAACAGTTGCAGTTTCTGTAAAATTAAATAGATCATTGTGCTTTTTGATACCACACTATTCACATTGTTCCGTGAGTTAAATAATATTTCGTGAAATTCATAGTGAAAGGTATTCTCTTTTTTTTTCAAAATGAAAAAAGAATCACAGGATACTTTTTGTGCTAGGAAACGCACTAGATGTGAAAATAACTGGTCGAAAAGTCTTAGGCAAAAATGCAGAAATAACGTAAGTGCAATGTGTGAATAATTCTTTCTTAGTTTCACTAATTGGAAACAAATTGAATAAATTAAATACATTCTATGGAATTTTTATTGTAGCATACATCTGATATAATCCTCACATGAATTGTATGGAAATTTTATATAATTTTTTTTAGATTTCATGGGTAGAAAAATGGACATGGATTCTAGTTTAAATTATATAGAAATTGGACTAGAATATTCATGTGAGGATTCTATAGAATACATTCCACTTGAATGCTATAAAATTTTTTCACCTAGGTTTTCAAAGTTCAAGAAAATTGAATTACCGAGTTCATCTATTCTTCATTACATTAAGGTAAACGTTTGTTACATGCAGGGCACAGAATGAACTCTCGCATCATTCACCTGCGTACCTACATTTGAGTCCGCCTGTATGCCTGTCGCCTACAAGAGTTTAGTTCGCGCGCTCCAAGTTTTGCATTCGCAGTTTTTTACCTATTCAGTTTTTTGGAAAATGGTTTGCGCATAAAACTTTTTTATAGTTTTCTGAACAACTTCTCCACAGGAAGTTCTCATTTGCTCAAACTTCGCTCGATAAACGAAGCGATCGAAGAATGTGAGGAATTAAATTCGCAGTGGCCTAGAAAACTATCTTTGATTTTGTTATAAATAATCATATGAACTTTTCACTCATTTAATCGTTCTAAAGATACTCCGGGGTGTATTGTCTCCAAATTTCATTAAAAAATTCCAAAAACTGTAGATGTGACGACGAGCGAGAGACCAAAAATTAATTCCAAATTAACTTCGGAAAAAACATCATTATGATGGTTATCTCGAAAACTATAACAGATACAACTTTTTTGCTGTAGAAAAAAAATGCTCATATAATTTCCTATAAGAATGCATTCTTCAAAAATAGAATTTTTGAATTTCGATTTTTAGTTGCCTGGGGACAACCTCCCCTCTACTTTACAGAGTTTCGTCCCGTTCTGGAATCGGGGCGCTCAATTGAAAAATTGCAAATCAGATTTTAATCACATTTTAGTTCTGGAGAGTTCTTTGAAGGAGGTTGCAGTACAAGAAGAAAATGAAGAATACGCATCGAAAATACCAGAATCAAAAAACGAAGCAAAAAAAATATAAATGCGAAAAAATTTCACAAACCTACTTATGGAAATGTACTTTATTTCTACATATGCGTTTTCAATACAGCACACTTTCCCAGCGATTTAAATGCGATATATGTTGTTATATGACGAAACATAAAAACCATCTTCATTGTCATATGAGTCGTAACCAATTGAAAAACTTCCACGATAAGCCAGAAATAAAAGCAACATAATTGTTATGATTGTTGGGAGTTACGTTTCGAAAGAAATTTCACTTTATCATAAGCAATATAAACATCTCGAACACGACACGCTTTTCGTTTTGTGATTATAGGTCAAACTACAAGGGCTTTATTCGTTGCCATCGAGGGGCTATTCACTCGGAAAACAGACAGTAAGATTTTAGAACTTATTCAATGATCTCGTCTGATTTCAAACGATTTCCTATGATTTATTTGTTAAATGAAGTTAATACTGAGTATTAGTACTGAGTTATTTGTTTAAAACATTTATTACTCGAAAAATTGTTTTATTCCTTTCTTCTCTAGAAAAATTTACTTTTGAAATTGGAAACAGTAGATTTGTAGAGAATGTTCGCCCCAAAAAAATGAGCCATCATTTATTTAAATTCAATCATTTTTCGGAAATTGATAATAAGTGATAGTAAGATGGAATTCCATTGCAAAAAAACATTGTCAAAATAAATGTTTCTTGTAAGTTTTAAAATTTTTGGAAAACGTTTTTTATTTTAAATGGCATCTGTAATATTATTTCGATTCTTAAACTACTAGGAAAAATATTTTTTGAAAGATCTGATTTTTGACACGACAACTACCTTAAATGGAAGTGACCACACAAAGCACATAAAAATAAAATTTTTTGGAGTTATGTACAGAACAATATTTATTTTCAAATCCAGTTTTTTCAACAACTATAAAAGATATTTGGATGAACTCTTTCTTAAAAATGATGGATCTTTTCGAGCGCTACAAATTCATGTATGACGATTGATCGGATTTTAATAAAACAATCAAATAATCGGAAAAATATTTCCAAAAATGTAAGAATATCGTAGAAGATATGAAATCAAATTTAATATATGAAATACTTTTCGAGGTTAAGTTTCTTCAGTATGCAACAAATAACCATCCAATCGAGCATCCAATATTATGAACGATTATTTTCATAGAAGGTTAATATAATCTCCCACTGAGTATATTAATAATTTTTACAAAATTTACATACCTCATATGGAAACACTTTTCCACATTAAATTTTCACACAACACGCGCTTCGACAGACTTTCACGGTAACCAACGAGACCAATGCGCACACTCTCAACGCATGCAAACGCAGTCTTGACACGTGTTACGGCCCTGGTGGCTCTAAAGTCGTAATTTTCCGTTGATAAAAGTCCTCTTAGCAGGTGATCGGTCGTTTCCTGTAGATGAATTGTCCCGCGGGATCCTCCATCGATTTGAAATGATTTTAAAAAATCACGAAACCAAGCTAATGAGATTGGTGACTTGTCAAATGATGAATGAACCAATTTTCAAAATAGATTTTTATACGTATCATCAGTTAGAAAGTCCATGATTTTTTTGCTATAATCTTTTATATGCATTTTTACATAATAATACAACAGTAATAATGAATATAGAAGATTATAACCAAAAAAAATCATGGACCTTCTAACTGATGATACGAATAAAAATTTCCAAAAAGATCCCACAAAATCAATAGTCAGCCAAACAAAAACCATTCTAAAAGATTTTAAACTTGATAACAAAACAATATCTAACTTAATACCTACTAATCCCATCTCTCCAAAACTTTAC